>JAVTVY010014722.1:0-67556 GCA_036873755.1 Hanleya hanleyi | reverse complement strand
TAGTAGTAAAAAATTAGTGAAATGGTCTAATTAATGCAACTCAGAAATATTAAAAAATCATACGAGAATCTTATTTGAAATTTGGAATCTATATTACATTGAAAAACTTTAAACTGGATACTTGAACATGACACAGATGTTTAGAGGGAGCAGATACCTTCAAGGTGAGAAAGCTTCAATACACTGGAAAATAAAATTAATTTCTCAGTGGATCAGTTTCAAAATTAACATCAATAGAACTAGACAAGGCAAGTTAATTGAAGGAATTCTCTGGAGCTGATCAAAGTTTTGTTGGAGATATTTCCAACTTTTTCACAGTTTTGAAAAAGTTGAAAGTCCCAACGAAATGTCCACTCCTGAGCAGTAAACAGTTGTGGATAAAATTGCCTTGTATAAAAATGTGGACTTCTTAATTTCCATCATTGATATCTTATGAATTCTTTTAATTGGTATTAATTGAGTTCACAAAAAGAAAGTGTTACGAAAATCTACAGTATAATCTTGTGATTTTCTCCAGTTATGACAATTTCAAGTGTTTTCTCGAATTCCGTAATCATTATTGGGTGAGAAAGTAAAAATATTTTAAAAATTATTTCTTATAATTTTCAAATATTTCTTTATGGACAAAATATTTCAAATGTGTCTGTATCAAGTAGCAGATCCTAAAATAGCTGACTGTGATGATCCTAGCACATATTAACCATTGAACCAATGTTGATTTACTTTCTAGGTGTTGCTTGGGGCTGTCGTTGGATGTGGGATGATAACGGAGTGTTTCGAGAAATTTGTTACTGTGACCAGGATGGCTGTAACAGTTCAACCAGAATTCCAGTTAGCATTGTCTTAATGACGACAGCTTGCTTGTCGGTCATTCTCAAATATTTCTTATGATCTGCTCGAAAAACTGTGAAAATTGGCTCGGAGTATCTCCAGAAATCTTGAGATCTCCGAAGTTTGAAAGTGCCCATATTCTACTCAAAACTAAAATGGAATGACCCATCAGGGACTGTCCACTCAAAATTGACTTTTGACATGGTAATTGTGACCACCCATTTTCCTTATGAGGGGTGATCCAAGATAATCTGCTCTTCAGGCACATCACTGTGACAAAGCATTCCCATAATGTTAAATTCATAAAAAGACATAGTTTGAGAGACATTTTCTTAAAAATTAAGGCTAAAAAACCATGACTTTGCATTGTCACTATAACCCCAAAATTAAATTAGATGGACTGCTACTTTGTCATGTCCATTTCAACTGAGGTAAACAAGAAAACTGCCTGAAAGTAAAAAAAAAATCGGGTCAGGTTTTAAATATCTAGTTCATATTCTTTTCATCTATGCATATTCATATTTGTTAGTGTACATAACTTGAAATTATCTTGACTTACCATCATCAAATTCCTCCAGGTGTGATTCAGCATTCGACACTGGTGTATGATTTTGATCTTAATTCGTTCAACATCACTAATTTACTTTTCTAAAGAATTGTCATTATTTTTCCAAATTGTCCACCTGTGGACAAGAGGTTTTTTCCAGAAGATATGTATGGCAAGCCGTTTTGGTATTTATCCATTTATTTTTTATATCAATGACTGTGCATCATCATTTTGGTAAATATTCTTTTATTTTTGACATGAAAATTCTTCTCTTTTTCCGATATAAAGTTTTTTATTATTGCTTAAATTTTTTTTATCAAAAATTGATTTTTTCATATAAAAAAATGAATAATACTTAATTTTTGATATCAGAAATAGATTTTGGAAATTTATTGGTTTGTTTTTGATATCAAAAAATCTTAATATCAAAAATACATTTTTTAATATCAAAAATAAGTTAATTTTTGAGATTTTTTTATATAAAAATGATTAAATACAAAAACAGCTTGCCATACTTTTGATTCATATGTTCATATTCCAGAGGATAAATTTTATGAAATTAGTGAAAGAACTATCCAGATTCAGTTCGAATTTTATGATTAATACATATCCATTCCATCCAATCTCAAATTTATTTTTTAAATAAATCATCATCGCCAAGTGAGTAAGGACTGTAAATATCCATAGAACACTGGAAACCAATATTTTTCTGAAAGAAAATTTTTCCAATCTTAAATTTAGGACAATTTGTCTTGAAACAAGACTGAAAATCAGGAAAAAGTAATAAATAACCATAACCTTGCTCTTCTCCCTGGGAAATATTTTTTACTGGAACTGGGAATTCATTTTGAGTTTTAAAATGGAATCTTTTTTTTCAAGAACATTTTCGAAGCAGAATGCCAAAGTTATCTTGCCAAATTTTTCTTGATTCTTTTTCTCATTTCAAGACAAAAACAGTTGTCCTAAATGCAAGATTTACAATATAGGATTTTCAATGAGAAAAATATTTTTTCCAGTGTATTCCGACACGTGGGCTCAGTATGGTTGATCATTTTATAAGATATACACATATACTCGTGTAGTTTAGCTTGAGAATAGTCTGATGTGTGCATGTTCCATTTTGTATTTTTGTCATTCAACTGTAAACAATTGGATGTGTTCAGGCCATTAATTGCTATAATAAAGTGAGGTTGAATTCATTATAGTTTTACTGAATCGAAGTTTTAGGAAGAGATTTGAATAACGATTGAAGCATATTTTAGTATTGTATAGAAATATTCAACAATTTAAACTATCCAACTAAATTGTAAAATTGTTTTATAATGGCGTGTATATACAGTTTAACTTGTTTGTGATTGTTTTTAATGATAGGGATTACCTCCCTTGGCATGATGTAAAGCCTTCCAGGTAAATCCAGCCACAGTCCGGGTGAATCAGCCATGGCTGTGGAGGATGGAATGTCCTGGTGGCTCCACCTTCATATCAGTACATATCAGTACATCTCATATCAATTTAGTATAGACCAAACATTTGTAAATCTTGTATGATAAAATAAATGATTTTATATTTTAATTTCCTTTGATAAGAGTTGTTAATTATACTCTGCACAGATGAAAAGTGGTTATTATACCCCAGTAAAGGTGAAAAGTGGTGATTACATCCAGTAAAGGTGAAAAGTGGTGATCACACCCAGTAAAGCTGAAAAGTGGTGATTACCCCCAGTAAAGGTGATAAGTGGTGATTACATCCAGTAAAGATGAAAAGTGGTGATCACACCCAGTAAAGGTGAAAAGTGGTGATTACACCCAGTAAAGGTGAAAAGTGGTGATCACACCCAGTGAAGGTGAAAAGTCGTGATTACCCCCAGTAAAGGTGATAAGTGGAGATTACATCCAGTAAAGATGAAAAGTGATGATTATACCCAGTAGAGGTGAAAAGTGGTGATTACACCCAGTAAGGGTGATAAGTGGTGATTACATCCAGTAAAGGTGAAAAGTGGTGATCACACCCAGTAAAGATGAAAAGTGGTGATTACACCCAGTAAAGTGATGATTATACCCAGTAAAGGTGAAAAGTGGTGATTACACACAGTAAAGGTGAAAAGTGGTGATTACACCCAGTAAAGGTGGTAAGTGGTGATTACAGTAAAGTGGTGATCACACCCAGTAAAGGTGATAAGTGGTGATTACACCCAGTAAAGTGATGATTATACCCAGAAAAGGTGAAAAGTGGTGATTATACCCAGTAAAGGGCAAATCCGTCATGTAAGACACCTACAATAGGTGACTGTGGGGAACCATTCAACCGAGGAGTGAAAAGGGCCAAGTATATTGCACGCAAAGTGTTGCCGATTGAAGTTGTCTTAAATGACGGGTCTGCCCAGTAAAGGTGAAAAGTGGTGATTACACCCAGTAAAGGTCCTGGTGAAAAGTGACATTTTCGGCCCTTCCTAAATATTTTTCTGTTCCATTTAGCTAGGGAGCTGAAATTACCACACTGTATCCTCGGGTCAAGTTGTACCAGAAAATGTGAAGTGCACGAATGCCGCTTTGATAGCTCTTCAAAACAGGCATTTTTTTGGTCGAAAAACTGCATGGTAAATTGGTAAATATTAGTCTGATGTGAAATAATAAAATAGATTTTGTCCAATTTTTCTCGAAGAAAAGCAAGAATTTTGAAGAAAAATTACGAAAACATCCCTTTCCTGGTACCCCCACATGGCCGCCATCTTGAATTTACAAGATTTAGTGGTTAGACCCCAACATGATAAACTGAGAAGTCACAGAGGGTCAGCTTTCACTTTTTTGTCGTTCCCAAGATAGGGGAGGAAGTTTGGTAGGGGGGAGGGGGGCATAATGCCCCTAGAGATATGGTTAAGATCCTCTAACCCTTAATTTAAAACGACAAATAGTATAGGGCAGATTGGTCGTCGTGGCTGGAAGATTACACTCTCAAAACTACTGTGTACAAAAAGTACACAAAGTGTGTCAAAAATATCATGCACAGCGGTGTGCACCTTTTATACACACTTTTGTGTAAGTCTTGTACACGTCGATGTGTACTTTCGACATAATTTGCTTGGAGAAGTCCACAAAGTAGTGTATAAAGTGTACACACCACGTGTATGATAATTTTTGATACACTTTGTGTACTTTTTGTACACAGTAGTTTTGAGAGAGTCGAGAACGCTCGGACTAAGATGATCCATTCCAGCAAACAAAACGTTTTCAGAACATTTGTAAAAAGCATAAGTGTAGTGGTTATTTTCAAAATTGAAACATGTTCGATAAATATTTTCCCCCACAACATCAAGACGTTTTAAAAACATTTCAATATTTTCCCTGAACGTTATTTTGTTGAAAAAAATTATGACCTTCTTAAAACGTTGAGTCATTTCAAAAACGTCCTCAAAAAACATTTTCCAGAAGCGTTTTTATAATCTTACAAAAAAAAAACCTCCTAACGTTTAGCATAAGTTTTTCATGAGTTTTTCAGTATGTTATTGTGTTAGCTAGGCTATAGAACCCACACTTGTCGTTATTCGTGGAGATATTGACGGAATCCGACTAAACCAAATAAATATATGTAGGTGCCATATCCGTCCTAACGTAGTCGGCGATCGTCCACAACGAACTAAGACATTTTACAAATCCATGTTTTATTAGTTAGTAGTATATAAGGCGGAATTTATGCAAGGGAAAAGAGGTCACCAGGTCAGTTAGCTAGGTAAGGCAGCCTGCAGTCCAAAGTAAGTCCGAAGAATACGTGAGGACAGACTCCGTGCTGACTTTGGTCATTGGGCTGGCTTTAGCAGACGAGCCTGCAAGGCGACTGAATGTCAGTCATCAGCTGAGCAGGCGGGGTAATCTTTGGGGTAGGTCTCTTCCACGGGGATATGGTGTGCATGATTCGTTCAACTAAATATAGCATACTGAGATGGGGAAGTCACTCCACAGTTGAAAAGGGTTCACCAATTTGTGAGCCAGAAAAGAGCCAATGGAAGATGAGAATAACACACCAATGGGAGGCAAGGGAGCGACAATTGGGGAACGAACGGCAGGCAGCATCCGAATGTAGATCAGTTTGTGAGATATGTTGCCCACGGTGAGAAGGTCCACCATCTACATTCGCCATGTTTTCTTGTGCTACCTGTTCAAAGTCGCGCCTGAATGATGTTCGGCACCACGAGTGCACTTACAACGCCGCTCAGTATGAATATATGACCTACGCGTGTTATGTTTAGATACCTTAAAAGTTTGTCGTTTGTTGGTCGGTCACTCACTGGTGCCGCGTCTCAGGGGGCCGTGAGTCTTTTATGGCCTGGGGCCGATTTCATGAAACCTCACTTGACTTGACTTTTGACTTGGTTTGACTTGGCTTGACCTCACTTGACTTGGCGATTTTCGCACTTGACCAAGTGCACTTCAAAAAATTCTCAAGTTGCGTTTCACCAAACGTTTTTGACTGCACTTGGTCAAGTGATGTTTGAAGAAACCTTTTTGGAACTCTTTTGTGCGGTTTGGTAATAAATAGTACCCCCGCAGAATCAAGTGTATGCTCAAAATACTTGATGCACCGGAGCCGATCGGTAAAATTTCAGTAGTCAAATATGTTTATGCCATTTCCTTATCTATGAGATGAAGGAGGATGCCCATACATGCGTTATGGTGCATGGAAACATGAAAAAACTTATTTTTTGACACCATCTCCCTTCATATTAGCCATTTCAAGTACGTTTTTATTTCAAGTGCGGTTTTCAAGGGAGGTCCGACCACACTTTAACTGTAGTGCGATTTCAGGTTCAAGTGCACTTTCATGAAAAGCAGAAACTCGAGCCAAGGGAGGTTTTCAAGTGCACTTGAACTTTCAAGTGCGAAAATTGCCTTTTGCCTTAAAATATCGAAAATATCGAAAATTCGACTTTTTACAACCTGTAGGATCGGGATCCGCTGAGCACATCACCGTGGT
Source organism: Hanleya hanleyi (assembly GCA_036873755.1). Lineage (NCBI taxonomy): Eukaryota > Metazoa > Mollusca > Polyplacophora > Lepidopleurida > Hanleyidae > Hanleya > Hanleya hanleyi. The sequence continues at coordinate 61,210 of JAVTVY010014722.1, read as the reverse complement.
TTACAGACCCCTCGAACGGCTTTTTTCTCGAATACGAAGGTTTGTAAGATGTAGCTTTGGTATCTCAGCCGCGCTTTAATCGCAGCTGTTCATGTGAAAAATTTGAAGTAACCACACGGCCCCTTGAACTGGCTTAAGTAGAATTGGATACGTTAGTTCGGGAGCAGTGATGACAGATCAGCTCGAATAAGTAACTGGGTGTTAATAAGGGTGTCTTTTAATGTACCATGAACGCCATGCACCACTGAAGCGCCTGATTGTACCGTTGCACGTTCTCGCTATCTTTTGCCGTTGTAAAATAATGGAAAGATTTGGGGGATCGTCGACCGAAGAGTCCGCCCAGCACTGGTGATTCCAAAGACACATTAGTCCCATTAGCCTAGTTTTATGTATACTATGATTTTTTCTTTCAATTTGGTGCTAACTCTACTATATAAATTAGATCTTTGGATTATAGACGCGGAAATTCTTTAATGGACGACGGCTGAATATTGAATGAGGGACTAGACACATGTACTATATACCGAGAAACCCGTTATTCTCGTTGAGGAATTAGCTTTTCACCAAGGGTGTGGCGACCTGTCTTACGCCGCTCCGATTTCTGATCATCTGATCGGGTGCCGGCTGATTGTTAGTTTTCGCAGGTACACGTTTTGAATCCACCCAGGAAAGACCTTGGTCCGCAGCTGAAGGAACTGAAGCTTCAAGTCACAGGCCCTAAAAAGAGTTTTGAGGGGTGGATGGGTGGGGTGGTGGTTAGAATGAAGTTTCGAAATCTGGATTCTCTATACATCACCCTATGATTTATATGGAAACACAAGCATATGATTATGTGTAGAGACCCCAGATTTCGACACTTCACCCTAACCCCCATCCCTCCCCCATCCATCCTGTCACCTATCCATCCTCTCAAAAGTCCTGTTTTGAGGGCCTATGCTTCAAGTCGATGAGTAAATACCCGCGCTATGGGTGTCATTGCATCGTATATGCTTTACACACAAACTAAATGTGTCCAGGATACATTTGGTCAAACTTCGTGTTTTGAGGGCCTATGCTTTAAGTTGATGAGCAAATATCCGCGCTATGGGTGTCTTTGCATTGTATTGGCTTTACGCACAAAATAAGTGTGTCCAGGGTACATTTGTTTCGCCATATGACGACGCTGACAGGTGTTTCTCAGGTTTGTAAACACCACCGGGCAGTGATGCTCTTTGTTTTTACTCAATAAATTCTGCGATGACGACTGCCTTTGGTAATGAGGTGAGTCACCCTGGCATCAGTAGTATACAAAGGGTGAATTGAACCCTATTGACCTCAGAAATTTGCATAATTTGTGGCGGTCACGTGGCAGAGAGAGAGGTCAAATGCAGTATAGTTCCGGCAGAAAGACCAAAAGCTACCTCCAATCCAGGAGAGTTCCAATTGCTGCAGGGGATGTATTCAGGATGTATTCATCCGCGGTGATGCGGTTTGGCCGCGGTTTTGGCGGTGATTCGGTTTCCGGAAAAAGCTTCCGCGGAGAAAAAGTAGTCCCTAGATAAAATGGTCCGATGGGGTCGAGTGAGGTATCAAAGTGAAGCTTATGTGAAGGGGCATCTAATGGGCTGGGTGTGGGGTTGAACTATCGGCATTCTGCGCATGCGTGGTGGCCCAAGGGTATGAAAATAGCCGTGTTGGCATGTAGGGGAGTTACTCATGGTCCAATGGGGTCGAGTGAGGTATCAAAGTGAAGCTTATGTGAAGGGGCATCTGATGGGCTGGGTGTGGGGTTGAAATATCGGCATTCTGCGCATGCGCGGTGGCCCAAGGGTATGGAAATAGACGTGTTGGGAGCTAGGGGAGTTACTCATGGTCCGATGGGGTCGAGTGAGGTATCCAAGTGAAGCTTATGTGAAGGGGCATCTCACTGGACTAGCGGCTCGTGCGTTGTCACCATTCTGCGCATGCGCATAGACGTTTTGGGATGTAGGGGAGCCCCTAATGGTCCAATGGGGTCGAGTGAGGTATCCAAGTGAAGCCTAAGTGAAGGGGCATCTGATGGGTTGGGTGTGCGGTAGGAATATCATTCTGCGCATGCGCAGATGCAATGCGGAGCTCTCGTCCAATCAGAAGCGAGTATTTCAAATCCGTCACACAGCTCTCGTCCAATCAGAAGCGAGTATTTTGACCCGGTGCATTATGGGGCATATCCAAGATGGCGGCACGTATGTTCAAGATGGCGGCACATCCGGTGTCGAAAACTGGCCATTTTATCGGGATGTGGTCACCTAGTGTCGAAAACTGGACCCTGTATGGGTCCCGCTAGACGTTTGGGAGCTAGGGGAGTTACTCATGGTCCGATGGGGTCGAGTGAGGTATCCAAGTGAAGCTTATGTGAAGGGGCATCTGACTGGACTAGCGGCTCGGGCGTTGTCACCATTCTGCGCATGCGCATAGACGTTTTGGGATGTAGGGGAGTCCCTAATGATCCAATGGGGTCGAGTGAGGTATCAAAGTGAAGCTATGTGAAGGGGCATCTAATGGGCTGGGTGTGCGGTAGGAATATCATTCTGCGCATGCGCAGATGCAATGCAGAGCTCTCGTCCAATCAGAAGCGAGTATTTCAAATCCGCCACGGAGCTCTCGTCCAATCAGAAGCGAGTATTTTGACCCGGTGCATTATGGGACATATCCAAGATGGCGGCACGTGTGTTCAAGATGGCGGCACATCCGGTGTCGAAAACTGGCCATTTTTGTCGGGATGTGGTCACCTAGTGTCGAAAACTGGACCCTGTATGGGTCCCGCTAGACGTGTTGGAGCTAGGGGAGCCACGAATGGTCCAATGGGGTCGAGTGAGGTATCAAAGTGAAGCATTCGTGAAGGGGCATCTGATGGGCTGGGTGTGGGGTTGAACTAGCGGCATTCTGCGCATGCGCAGTCTGGCCGTAGTATAGAAATAGACGTGTTGGGGTGTAGGTGGGCCCCTAGTGGGTCGATGGGATCGAGTGAGGTATCCATGTGAAGCCTAGGTGAGGGAGTTACACTAGGGTGTCGTTTCCATTCTGCTGCGCAGGTCACGTGGGGGGTTGACACGTCCGTATGTTCAACCGCCGGGTTTTGTTTTTCCCGGCGCGGCCCGGCGCGGCCCGGCCCGGCCCCCCTGCGCGCGCGAGTTCTCCGGCCGCAGGAAGTGCGCGTCATCACGCGGATGAATGTCGGATCTGTATTATGCAATCGGATAGCGGTTGTGAAAAAAACAACAAGTTTAGCAATGTTTATATAGTTTATTACCCCCAATGTTACATCATACCCAGGCTGGGGGAGCCGCCCTGGGTATGTTTAGTATGTTCACAGCAAAACAAATTGAAATATCAAACACCATGTTTTATTATTTAACACTTTGTCACATTAGGTACAAGTGTTTACTGAGCTCAAGTCAGCGAGTAGCATGTAGACATAGAGTGTGTGTACGGCATGATATTCATCAGTGCACGGGTGACGCATTCAACCGATGGGGGTGATCGGTCAGCTTGGTAAGGAAAAACGTGACATTGGTTACCCTCTCTACCACCCATTGAATGTTGGGGCGTTGACGATGCGCCCATCTCAAGGCATCCACGGTGTCCAGTATCTCCAGCATCGTCTCTAGTGACCCCGGTTAATGATGGTGACCGGCTGGTCAAACACATGGTTGTTGGCACTGGGATAATAATACTGTAACTGGTCCGTCTTTTTGTGACGTAAGATGTACCCGAAAGCGACATTCAATTTAAAGGCCGTAGTTTGATCGTTGAAGATGGCTTCCACGTAGCTGCGTAGACAGGTGCGGTTGGTCAGTGGGAAATTGTAGATATCTTGAGGGTGGAAACAGTACCGTGTCATGGACCAATGGCGCCGATCGATGTCACTGATTGGATGGTTGTGCTGTAAGAGATCGCTAGGAACATTTATGGGCTCCACCAGAAAATGTTCGATGTTGTCAAGACTCGAAACCGTAACGCTGGGGTCCAGCTGGATATTCAGGCTCTTCAGAACTGTGGGTATAGGCGGGTTCTCCGTCGTCATCGCATCACCAGTGGCGTTCGTCTCCCCGGGCTTATCTTCACTGGGTCTGACCTTCCGTGGCTCCTCTTCAGTAGGAGGTTGTCGTTCATGCTCATGGGCATGAATCAAACGTTGGTGTCGCAGCAACTGACTGGTCAGTTTGAAAAGCCGACCACAATCCTCGCATGGACGCTTGGGTGGCCCATGAATTGAACGTTCATGGCATGGCGCAGTAAAGCATCTTCCCGATTAAATGACCGTGCGCAGGTTATACAAGTATACCGTCCGCCGTTGTGGATGGAGGACTCGTGTCGTCGCAAATCTTCTGGGCGAGTAAAGAGCTTCTGGCAAGTAGTACAAGTGAACATCTTGGTGATTGACAGTGTCTGATGAAACGGCCAGGCCGGTTTCCTTTTATAGCACGCTGGCTGGTGATCTATTTTTAGCACACTCACTTCAAGTACCTCCAAGTCGAGACAGGAAGGCTGGTCAGGCAGGCAGGTGAGATAGCTCCGTTCGGCAAGCCGATGAATGTACCAAACACCTAAAAATTCCCATTTTTATACTCTTTTTTTTCGTGAGATTCGGGTGTTTTCGGCCATTTCCGTAGGTATCTTCGATCTTCTCCGGATGTTTTCGGGCATCTCCGCCACTCTCCGGTACTCCCCGGATCTCTTTTTTGGACTAACCCATCAGAATAGTACGTATCACGGACTACACCCGACGTCTAGGCGCGCATGTGTGACCTGGTGTATAAAACACGTCCCTCTGGATCCCACACCTTCATTTCTACGGTTGCAGAGCCATGGCGGAGATCCAGCCCTATGCGACTCGCATTTTACAGCATGTCACCGTGGTGAATTCATTCACGGGTTACCGAGCAGTGGTCCGGTCCATGTTTGCAGATGGCGACGACAACGAGGGACGACGCCAGATCCTCAACGAGTTCACAGAAGCGGTCCTCGACAGAGTGCACTCGATGGAGAGGCGTGCCATCACTCACCACTACTGGACTATGACAGCCATCCTTGATGCTCGGGCTATGGACCACGAGCGCTCACGCCGGAACCAGCGACGGCTGGTTGGCCTCACAATAGTCTGTGCCCTATTGACCCTGGCGCTGTGGTATTGACAGTGGGACCTGACTATAAATACGAGGGTCAGACACAGTGTGTGTCATTCACCGTTCGACATTGGAGCAAGCATGTCACCCGTCCTACGAGCCATCCTTCCCCTTACACCCCGGGTGGGGTTACACGTCTATCGAATACGGTTACGCTACACCGTGACGGCTGGACCAAATTTAAACGGGTGTTGACACCTCATCCACATAGACAATGCCATCTACGTATACCGTGCAACCTTCTTCCCACGCCTGGGCCGCTACCAAGACCCTACGCGAGGCTTCACCCTAGACCCCGATCTGTGGACAGCCTTGGAGAAAGTGGTGCCTATTGTGGACCAGCTGTTTACACCGGACGAGCGGTCATCAGACGAGTTGGAGTGGGTTCGTGCCCTGAGAGAAGCAGCGGCAGAACCCAATGAACAACTGTCTAGCCATGAACCCGACGACGATGCCATTGATTACCCGGCTAGACTCAGTCAGCCCAGTGATATGACCACCTGATGCTTTGATCTCACGGGGTTCTCCCTATAAATACGAGAGACAGTCAAATCTGGTACCATTCACGTACTGACCATGCCGGAGCATATGATACTGGCGTATCTCAGCTTGACCCCCGAGGTTTTCCTGCACGTGTATGCGGATAAGGTCGATATCATGGAGGAGGTGGTGGGAGACATCTGTGATGCGGACCCTACACAACCGTGCCCGGCTTACATTCGTCTGTCACGGGAGGGCTGAACCAAATTCAAACGGGTGTTGTCTGGTGAACTGGACGGCGACCTCATCCACTTGTGTCACGATGTGTACATCCGACGCGGCCCTTTCTTTGCTCAATTGGCTCGGCTAGATGGGGGTACAGTGCATTTTACCCTTCACCCTGATCTATGGTCTGCATTGGAAGATGCCGTGGTAGATGTGGATGAAGTGCTTATCAAGCGGTCATCAGACGAGTTGGACTGGTCATTTACCATGGACACTGTGAAAGCCAATGAAGAAAATCAGAAAGAAACTCCGGCCCAAGATATACCCGTTATAAATAAACGATAGAGCCAGGGTGCATCATCATTTTGTCACCATGAAGCGCTGGGAGAAGGTGTTGGATAACTTATACTACAGTCCCGACAGTCCGGCGGCCTATAGTGCATTGTCGGCTCTCTATCGAGCGGCCAAACCCCAGGGATACAACGTGCCCAAGTCCGAGATTGGTTAAGAAAACAAGACACCTATACCTTACATCGATCTGTCCGTCGCCATTTTCTACGGAACCGCGTCATCGTGGGAGGAATAGATGCCCAGTGGCAAGCGGATTTGGTCGATATGAGCGCCTTTGCCAAACACAACGATGGGGTATATCTTGACGTGCATCGATATCCTATCGAAGTATGCGTGGGTGGTACCCATCCGGACGAAAACGGGGGCGAATCTCATAGCGGCGTTCAAAGACATCTTCAAGACCGGGCGCAAACCTTTGTATTTGCAAACCGACGAAGGCACGGAATTCCTCAACAGACCGTTCCAACAGTTTCTGAAAGCCCAGAAGGTGTTTTTCTTCCATACGTACAACGAGACCAAGGCTTCCGTGGTGGAAAGGTTCAACAGGACATTCAAAGGCCGCATGTATAAATATTTCACCTATAAGAATACAAGGCGGTACATCGATGTTCTCCCGAAACTGGTGAGGGGTTACAATCGAGCCTATCATCGGAGTATAGAGAGAGCCCCCATTACCGTGACCCAACGCAATGAAGCCCAAGTCCGCCGTGTGTTGTACCCCAGGCCATTGCAGCGAACGACGAAGGCGGTGTACAAGGTCGGGGACCCTGTACGGATCAGTAAAGTCAAGGGCCAGTTCGAGGAAAGTTACTTGCCCAACTGGAGCGATGTGCACTTCCTGATTAAACGGCGCCTACCCCGACAGCGGCGAGTCTATGAACTGGAAGATCTTCAAGGGGAACCGTTGCTAGGGACGTTTTACGAGACGGAATTACAGCCTGTCGTAAAAACACAGCAAGACTACTACACGGTGGAGCAGATTTTGAAAACGGAACGTCGACGTGGCAAACTGTTTCATTTCGTCAAATGGCAAGGCTGGCCCAGTTCTTTCAATTCCTGGGTCGCGGCCAACAAGGTGAAACGACTATAAAGCCGTCCTCCTTCATTCCACGTCCGACCACAGTGCCATGGACCAACAGCAGCTGCCTCTGAACACAGCGTCTCCCAAAACGCGCAAAGCGCAAGTGGTTTTTGGGGTGCTATTGCTAACCCTGCTGAGTGTGTTGCACGGAGGTGTGTTTTACGACGTAGCCTATGTCAGCACGTTACCTAACCAACTGAGAACACCAGCCACCAGTGAAACCGGTCTACAGAGAGCACCAGTCGTATCGAGCCCAGTCACCACCACCACACCCCGTGTACAAGCCACGTCGAGCTCCACACCTACACCAAGTACGCCCACTACGTCTGAAGACCCACCGGATTTCATCCCTCACAGTGAACCGACAACGACGACCCACGTTGTACCCACCACCACCATCATCATCCCTGACAGTGAACAGACAATGACGACCGACGTTGTACCCACCACCACTCCAGTTCACTCGTACGAAATTTACAAGAGCGGGTTACCACGACAACGGATACACCTCGAACCATGGACCCTGGGTGGCAGCATCCCTTCACTTGCGTCATCACAGGACCGACGGGTTCCGGCAAAACGCACTTCGTCAGGAAGCTCCTTCAACACGCCGACAGCATGATCACCCCACCCATTGCTCGAGTCGTGTGGTGTTACGGAGAATGGCAGGAAGCGTATGCAGCAATGCCCCACATCACGTTCGTGGAAGGCCTACCCAACCTGGCCGATTTGGAACCCGACACCTTGGTGGTTCTGGATGATCTCATGGCGGAGACGGATGCGCGGGTGACCCAACTCTTTACCAAAGGCAGCCATCATCGACGGCTCAGCATCATCTACATTGTGCAGAATCTGTTCAGTAAAAACAAAGAACATAGGAACATCAGCTTAAATGCCCACTACCTGGTGGTCTTCAAAAACCCGAGAGATACCACCCAACTGCTGCACCTGGCCAGACAGATGTATCCCGGCCGCACACCGTTTGCGTTGGAAGCCTTTAAAGATGCCACAACCCCTCAGCACGGGTATATGCTCTTCGACCTCAAGCAAGCCACCCCCGAACATCTTCGACTACGGACCGGCATCTTTCCCGGAGAGGCCCACCACGTGTACATGTAAAAATAATGTAAACACACCCACAGTGGCTCCCCCAGCTGGGATGTGTGTGTGTTTGATGATGGAGAATAATAAAAAGAATGAATACCACAGCAGGGTTGAGTTTGTCTCTGAGATAGATAAAAAGAGCAGAGTTGTGGGTTCTAGCATTAGTTGTACAGGATGTCTGCGCGAGTACGGAAGCACGCTCCCACGCTCCGTGTATTGAAGACGGCCCCACCCGAGTTAGTCCGAACCATTGTACGCGGTGCGGACCCTGACCTTGTACGCTGTCTGTGCGAGATCAGGTACAACCTGTTAAAAGGCAACGTACCACTGACTCCGGCTCAGAAGACCAAGTTGGCCAAGCATAAGACAGGTCTCGGAACCTTAGTCCAGAAGCGGGTGCCTCAAACACAAAAGAAAACGGTGTTACAGAAAGGCGGCTTTCTCGGGGCCATCTTAGCACCGTTGGCCGCTTCTGTGTTGGGTCCAGTATTGGGTGGACTCTTCGGCCGACAATGAACCACACGAAAAAAATGGTCCTCGTCGAACCTCGTTTCCTTCAAAACCTCCAATCGCCCTACCCTGTCCCACCTACGGTGAAGACCATAAACACCCTCGATGGAGAGATGCAACAGATCTTACAGAGACCGGGGTTAAGCGACAGTGAGAAAGTACAACGGTACAATGAGACGCTTCAGCGGTACATGACGTTCATGGACCAATACAAAACTCGCTCTACCCCAGCAACAGCACCACCACCACCACCACCACCACCAGGTGACAGACCGCCGACCTCAGCACCGTTCCAACAGCCGCCATTACCAGGGGTAGCCCCCACAGCCCCACAGTGGGTGGAAGACGAAGTGCTGAAGAGTGTACCCGCATCGTTCAAGAAACAAGCTGGCCTGGTATTACAACGGATGAAACAGAATCCTAACATGACTTGGAATGATAAAGGCGAACTCCTGGTACAGAATCAGGTGGTCCCCTGGACCCACATGACGGATTTAGTGAATGACCTGATGCGTCAACGCAGGTCGCACACAGATCCTCGAGGATGGGAGGTCTTCGCTCAAGGCTTGAAAGACATGCATGTACCACAGGAATTGGTGGGGAATCCCCACCGCTGGGCCTTTATGCAGCAAACCCAGCAATCGCCGAGTCGTGCACCACGACAGATTCCACAACCTTGGGAATCCGAATGGGAACCGGAGTCACCCCCAAAACTCCACCACCACAACGGGCACCTTCTTTTCAAACCTTTAAAAAAACACCCTTGATCAGGACACCCCTATCTCCAGAGCCGTGACACGTAGCAAGTCAACGTGACGAACACGACGCCGGACACAACCACCCAAGGCCTGGAACACCTATTAAAACCAACAGCAGCAGCAGGACAGCTCAGTCGCCATGTTTTACCTCACCCTACCCAGTAACAGTTCGCTGGATGTGTTTCCTGACAACACCGTGGCCAAGTATGTGACTCAATTACCGCAACCGTTGCATTTACCTGGCCGGTGGGAATGTCGACTGGTGGATATCCAATACCCTTACTCGTGGTACAACGTGCGAGCCAATGAAGTCTGGTACGAGGTGACCTACGAAGGCAAAGTAACCCGACTGATTCTGGCCGAAGGCCAATACGATACCCCCAAAGAGTTCATGGGTGGGCTGTCAAAAATGTTGCATTATAAGGCTCTACGGGAGGTGACGAATACATCAAAACCCATCAAATCCTATCCCTTCAAGAATCACGCGGACTTTGATTACAATGCACACAACGACAAGGCAGAGCTTATCGTCTCCGGCAAGGCGAGTGTCGTACTGAGTCCTATCCTACAGCAAATGCTGGGTTTCGATCTAAAGACGTTCGCTGGTCCCACCGAACACCATGGCGAGATGCCGATGGATATGAAGTCAGGTATGTACGGACTCTACGTCTACTCGGACGTGGTGGACAACCACATCGTGGGCGATATCAACACACCTCTGTTACGGGTGGTCCCCATTAGAAAGACGTATGGAGGTCAAGTCACCCACAGTTTCACCCACAGTTTCACCCACATGCTCTACTTGCCCGTACGACAAACTGACATCAACACGATCACGGTGGATATAAGAGATGACACGGGACGACCGGTGGCATTCGAACGAGGAAAAGTGGTGCTGACACTTCATTTCGACAAGCACGTGCTCCCCACTTTGCATAATGAAAGTACCTTACGAGTGCGATGCACGCAGCTATATGGACTATTATGCCCAACAGGCCGGGAGTGGCTTTCCGGTCTTTAGCGGTGCACGCATGCAACGAGGACATGGACTGGGGAACATACTCGGCAGCATGGTCAAAACGTTCCTGCCCTTGGTGACGCGTGGGGTGAAAGCAATCGGCAAACAAGCGGTACGCAGTGGACTGCAAGTGGCCGGTGATGTCTTGGGGGTACGGCACCCAAAGAAGCCTCGAAACGGCGGGCCAAAGAAGCGGGAGGCGTCTTGGTGGCCAAAGCACAACGCACCGTAGGGAATTAAAGAGCTGCCCCACCGAGACCACGCACCAGTCGACGACCGACCCAGCGACGACGCACATCGAAGAAGAGGATATCTTTTCTTAAAACATGTCCTTGATCCACGCCGAGTCCTGCCCCTCCACCAACAGTGAATTTGATTTGTGGACCGTGCCGCCCACACAGACCAGTGTCGAACAAGGATTATGGGTGGAGCATCTCCCGCTTTCCAGCATCAACGAAACCGGGCCCATCGAGTTCACCATCAGTAATGCGGATACGGCCTATGTGGATTTAGCCCATACATACTTGTATGTGAAAGCCAAGGTGGTCAGTGGGGATGGCACCAGAATCATCCAAGCTGCAACGGTGGGCCCGACGAATCTCTGGCTGCACTCGATGTTTCAACAGGTGGATATTTTCTCAGCGACAAACTCATCAGTGACTCGACCAACACGTACCCCTATCGAGCCTACATCGAGACACTGTTGTCGTATGGCCGAGAGGCTAAAAAATCTCAGCTGACAACCGCTTTATTCTACCAGGACACGCCCGAGCACATGGACACGGTGGACAATGTGGGATATAACAAACGGAAGGCTTTCACTGCGAACGGTGCCTCGGTGGATATGATGGGTCGACTACACGCAGACATGTTCACGCAAGACCGGTACCTCTTGAACAAGATCCCCATCAAAATCCGACTGATACGGGCGCCTCCGACCTTCGCCTTGATGGCCACTAACGTAGAGGGGCATGCAGCGGACTATAAGATTGTCATCCAAGACGCAGTCCTGTATGTCCGAAAAGTGAAACCGAATCCAGCCGTTCAATTGGGACACATGAAAGCCTTGGAAACAAACCAGCCCAGTACCCTATCCGACGTGTACAAACCAAAGTGTTCTCTGTGCCTGCTGGAAATATGGGCGCCAACAAAGAAAACTTGTTCCTGGGGGAACTACCCAAGCGATTGATCCTGGCCTGTGTGGAAAATACCAGTTTCAGCGGAGCCTACCCAGAGAATCCGTTTGATTTTCAACATTTCGGCATCAATTTTGTGGCCCTGCATGTGGATGGACAACAGGTGCCAGCCACGGCCTTAACACCGAACTTTGGGCGGAGGAATTTCATTCGAGCCTATCAGAGCCTGTTTACAGCCACCGGTCAAATCAACCAGGACGAAGGGAATTTCATCAGTCGGGAGCACTACGCGAACAGATACACGTTGTTCTGTTTCGATCTAACCCCCACCTTAGAGAACGACCATCAGCTGGCCCTGGCCAAGCAAGGCAACTTACGGTTGGAAATCCACGAGCCCTGGCGACCACCGTCAATGTGATCTGCTACGCCGAGTTTGACAACATCATTCAAGTGGACAAGGCGCGCAACGTCCTGTGTGACTTCTCCACCTAACATGGATACAGACCAGATAACCACCGTGCTGGAGAATGACCCAGGGACACGTAGGGTGTTTCAAGGGGTGTTCGGCCGAGATGTGTTTCCATTAGACCGTATGTATCCTGCTGCTTACGTTCTCAACACGGACCCGATGGATCGGCCCGGTGAACACTGGGTGGCCGTGTACTTGACAGAACAGCAGGGGGAATACTTTGACCCGTACGGCCTGCCACCCCTCCATCCCGATTTAATAGACTTCATGGATCAAGGCACAGAGACGTGGTATTGGAACAGTCAAACGTTGCAAAGCCTGACCAGTGGCGTGTGCGGACAATATTGCTTGTTTTACCTGTACCATCGATGCCGGGGAAGACCCTTATCTACCATCATACAGATGTTTGACGAGTACCCCAAGGCCGAGGACCGCGATGTATTCGTCTATGACTGGGCCGCCCATCATTTCAATGTACAAGCCCCGTTCTGGGCTTAAGTTCTTTCAATGTACACACGCCCGCTGTTCTGGGCTTAAGTTTACAAGCCCCTTGTTCTGGGCTTCAGTTCTTTCAATGTACAAGCCCCTTGTTCTGGGCTTCAGTTCTTTCAATGTACAAGCCCCTTGTTCTGGGCTTCAGTTTTCACGTGGTTGTTCTCACGTTGTTGTTGTTCACTGAATAAAAAAAAGAGATCTCACCAAAAAAAAACCCTGTCTTGTGTGTTTTATTCATAATGCATCATTGGCCAATGTGCAGATTCAGTCAAACTGAAAATCAGCGGTGTAGAATGGGGCCAAAATGTAACCCATCAAGGTTAGAATGCAAGAGTACTATAGTAAAATAGAGAGCCAATGAAATCAGCCCACAGACCAAGTACGTGTTTTTGGTCTAGGTTTGGAGCGGGCATTTCATTAAAGTGCGTGTATACGGTGAGTGAAGACTCGTCCAACACGTATAGATTAACACCGTATTAGCCAATCAGTGGCCTAGAATGGAGCCAAAGCTAACCCATCCATGTCCAGAAAACATTACCCGGGTGTACAAGAACCCGGATGTAGGAGCGGACGTCAGCGAAAGCACACCGTGAGTACCCCAATTCGATTGGCTGATTGTTCGACCGCCGATTGGTTCTTTTTCTCGACCGCTGATTGGCTCTTTTTCTCGACCGCTGATTGGTCCAAATGGAACTGCCCATCTTTCCCAGGTTCATCTAGAATCCCCATTTTTGTGCTCAAGCTCTGACTATAGCGATGCCGCAACATTGTCTCATTGGACATTGGACCGTTTGACCTGGATGTGACCATTTGACCTGACATGCGTGCGCGCGCGCACTGCCGGTGATGACGCGCACTTCCGGAGAACTCGCGCGCGCTGCGGCCGGAGAGCTGGGGGGCCGGGCCGGGCCGGGCCGCGCCGGGCCGCGCCGGGAAAAACAAAACCCGGCGGTTGAACATACGGACGTGTCAACCCCCCACGTGACCTGCGCAGCAGAATGGAAACGACACCCTAGTGTAACTCCCTCACCTAGGCTTCACATGGATACCTCAATCGATCCCATCGACCCACTAGGGGCCCACCTACACCCCAACACGTCTATTTCTATACTACGGCCAGACTGCGCATGCGCAGAATGCCGCTATTTCAACCCCACACCCAGCCCATCAGATGCCCCTTCACGGATGCTTCACTTTGATACCTCACTCGACCCCATTGGACCATTCGTGGCTCCCCTAGCTCCCAAAACGTCTAGCGGGACCCAAACAGGGTCCAGTTTTCGACACTAGGTGACCACATCCCGATCAAATGGCCAGTTTTCGACACCGGATGTGCCGCCATCTTGAACATACGTGCCGCCATCTTGGATATGTCCCATAATGCACCGGGTCAAAATACTCGCTTCTGATTGGACGAGAGCTCCGTGGCGGATTTGAAATACTCGCTTCTGATTGGACGAGAGCTCCGCATTGCATCTGCGCATGCGCAGAATGATATTCCTACCGCACACCTAACCCATCAGATGCCCCTTCACCTAGGCTTCACTTTGATACCTCACTCGACCCCATTGGACCATTAGGGGCTCCCCTACATCCCAAAACGTCTATGCGCATGCGCAGAATGGTGACAACGCCCGAGCCGCTAGTCCAGTCAGATGCCCCTTCACATAAGCTTCACTTGGATACCTCACTCGACCCCATCGGACCATGAGTAACTCCCCTAGCTCCCAAAACGTCTAGCGGGACCCATACAGGGTCCAGTTTTCGACACTAGGTGACCACATCCCTATAAAATGGCCAGTTTTCGACACCGGATGTGCCGCCATCTTGAACATACGTGCCGCCTTCTTGGATATGCCCCATAATGTACCGGGTCAAAATACTCGCTTCTGATTGGACGAGTGCTGTGTGACGGATTTGAAATACTCGCTTCTGATTGGACGAGAGCTCCGCATTGCATCTGCGCATGCGCAGAATGATATTCCTACCGCAAACCCATCCCATCAGATGCCCCTTCACCTAGGCTTCACTTTGATACCTCACTCGACCCCATTGGACCATTAGGGGCTCCCCTACATCCCAAAACGTCTATGCGCATGCGCAGAATGGTGACAACGCCCGAGCCGCTAGTCCAGTCAGAGGCCCCTTCACATAAGCTTCACTTGGATACCTCACTCGACCCCATCGGACCATGAGTAACTCCCCTAGCTCCCAACACGTCTATTTCCATACCCTTGGGCCACCGCGCATGCGCAGAATGCTGATATTTCAACCCCACACCCAGCCCATCAGATGCCCCTTCACATAAGCTTCACTTGGATACCTCACTCGACCCCATTGGACCATTAGGGGCTCCCCTGGCTCCAAAACATCTATTTTCATACCCTTCGGCCACCGCGCATGCGCAGAATGCCGATAGTTCAACCCCACACCCAGCCCATTAGATGCCCCTTCACATAAGCTTCACTTTGATACCTCATTCGACCCAATCGGACCATTTTATCTAGGGACTACTTTTTCTCCGCGGAAGCTTTTTCCCGAGACCGAATCACCGCCAAAACCGCGGCCAGACCGCATCACCGCGGATGAATACATCCTGAATACTTCCCCTGCAGCAATTGGAACTCTCCTGTGTTAGAGGTAGCTTTTGGTCATCCTGCCGGAACTATACTCCCCGTGACCTCTCCTCCCGCCACGTGACCGCCACAAATTATGTGAGGTCAATAGGGTTCAATTTGCTTGCTCTATACTACTGGCATCATTCCCTGCCATGAAGTTTTCAACGAAGATCAGATCCTGGCTCCAAGTCTTTGGGGTTGGGGTGTACTTTTACAAAGGTGCGTTGGGCATCGTCGCAAGCACCGCCTGCCACATCCAGAAACACCTCACCACTCGCGTGAAGGTTGGACTGATCGTGCTGGGTGCCTGCCGGCCGAAGTGTTCGTCTTGTTCGACCTGGTCGGGCCCGAAATCAAACAGGTAAGCGCATGTTGCGAGTGGGGAGCAACGGCTGGAATTACATCCGATGTCATGCTAGTTCGCTGAATTCGGTATGCTCCCACTGAATACTGGGCGTCCAGTCTGCCGAAGTTGTCGGCACGACAATGGTGCGTTGGACAGTTTCACCAAATGACCCGATTGTACCTCGAGTTAAGCGGTCTGTAGAGACGTGATGCTTGGTGTGACACTGATTGGCCGAATTTGTAAACCCGGCGAAATTACAGCACATATAAGGCAAGTGGGAAGAGGTGACAGAGCCACATGACTTCCCAGTATAGTCCTCCGGTTAACCTATTCTAAAGTACATACCAAAGATCTAACGATTCGTGATGTGTGATGTATCTCAGGTACGCTTTTATTGTATCTGTTCATGTGGCAACTTGGATGATATGACCACACGGCCCCTAGAACCGGCATAAGCGGTATTAGATACAAATCTAGAGAGCTATGATGGAAATGCTCTGACAACTCGTATATTGATAATTGGTGAGCTGTTTCGCTGTGACACCTCGTACACTGGGGATTGGTGAGCTGCATCGTCGTCAGATGCAAATGACGGCATTTAACATAAAAGACTAGTCTGTAAAGCCCGATGTCGACCCAGCATCAACCGGTGATGACCGGTGTTGATTTGAATGCCACTGGCGGCGTGACGAAGGCCGAAACGTCGACTTGTACTGACTTGAACGACTGTGTCGGTAGCGTGGGCGAACGCGTGATATTCTTGCCCGCACTCAAGCTCGGTTGATTCGCCTAGGATTGCCGAGGAGAAAGATGAGGTACGCCACACCGTAGGAAACATCTCCATATAAAAGCTCTGGGGATTAAAACACACAGTGACGGCAAATTCGATCTTATAAGATCTCTGGCCCTGCGTTTCGTACCTTGTGCTTAATTCCAGTTAACCCGGGGCTATCACCCTCACAAAAACAGGGATTTTCTTTGCAAAGCCAAAAAAAACCTGGTACACCTGGCTGCTTTACCAGTCCCAACTCCACATGATCAAAGAATATAAACTATCAACAAGACAGCACGTCTGCTTGAGTGCGGCAGTAAAGTAGGTTACCTTTTCCAATTCAATTAAAATATCGATTAAATTCCCGATATTCCGAATATACTAGACGGTAACTAGAGGCTGCGGAACTCAAGGTAATCCGAGGATGTACAAATTACATTAACCATAAGATAGGGGATAGGGCAACGCGGCCAGGGGACTTTAAAATGGGTCTCGCTTTTTCGTGTCCGATCTTGTCCGTGGATGTTCGTTCAAATTCTTCGCAAACGATAACTTCCAAACGCTTTTTCGGATTCTTCCGAAAGTCGGCATAGGCATTCCTTGCGACACGACGCCGGTTGGTATTGCATTTCAGCAACATCTGCCTGAAGGTGGCGCCACTGGGTTTCGTTCTATCCTTATATGAATGTCCGTTCGTGTCCGTTCATGTTCGTTCGAATTCTTCGCAAGCAATAACTTTGAAACGCTTTTTCGGCTTCCTCCATAACTCGGCATACGCATTCCTTGCGACAGGACGTCGATTGGTATTGCGTTTCAACAAGATCTGCCTGAAGGTGGTTCCACTGGGTTTCATTCCATCCTTCTGTGGAAGCCCGTGGGTGTCCGTGTGAATTTTCTCAAGCAATAACTTTGAAAAGCTCTTATTGGATTCCTCCGAAATTCGGCATATGCATTCCTTGTGACAAGATGTCGATTTCAGCAAGATCTGCCTGTAGTTGGCACCCCTATATTTCATTCCATTGTTCAGTGCTGCAAACGATAACTTTGAAATTACAAGCGTCTAGTCCGTCATTCATAATCCAGCCGTCGTCCATTAGAGAATATCCGCGTCGGATTCCTCCGAAATACCCTACCTTCCCGGGTAATAACATGTGAACCGCTTATCGGATTCTTCTTGAATTTGGTATGCATTTACCATGTCATGAGATGTCGCTTGGGATTGAGTTTCGTCCACTTGCGCATACATGTGGCGCCACCTGGTGGCAACTTCTAAATTTTGTTTCCGGGCAATAACTTGAGAACTGGACATCAGATTCTTCCCAAATCTAGTATGCAGCTACCATGTTATCAAATGTCGCTTGAGATTGTGTTTCATCCGCTTCTGCCTTCAGGTGGCGCCACCTGGTGGCAAAATCCGAAATATGTTTTGGGGCAATAACTTGAGAACTGCTCATGCGGATTCTTCTCAAATTTGGTTTGCATATACCAAGACAGGAGATGTTGCTTGGGATTGCGTTTCGCTCACTAAGTGGAAAAATCTAAATTTGGTTTCCGGGCAATAAGTTGGCCATCCTCGGAGTCTTCTCAAAGTTGGTATGCAGATACCATGCCATGAGATGTCGCTTGGGATTGCGGTTTGCCCACTTGCACCTACAGGTGGCGGCACCTGATGACAAAATCTAAATATGGTGATTACGGGGCAACATAGAAACATGCTTGCAAACAAATATAACAAAGACTCTCCACGACTCTCATACCAGGTAATACCTCATGAGCCAAACAGTTACTCTCATTATGTATGGTAAGTAGTAGTTGCCGCTCTCATGTATACCCCCGACACCAACATCGCTCTCAAATCTATAACTGCCATTTCGGCACGGGACCTAGCATCCTCTGGGTGCTTGAACTTCTCCATGACGTTCAAATGTAGAATCAAAATCAAAGCGTGACTGAGATAGATTATTCTCTAGATAACGAATAGCGACGGATCCCACGAAACATAGCAACTCGATACATTGCATGCACTCTGATTACGCTGCATTACTCCAGCGACTGATCAGACTGTTCAAACTTTTGACTTCTAGACACTCTCTTGCTGCTCCATGGAAACAATTGACGACGCATCAAACGGTGGTCAGTCCGTGTCCAATCCGTGTGATTTTCCAATCAGCGAGGCTCGCCTGATGATCATTGTCTAAGGTAGCAGAACAACGCGTTCCCGTCATTCCGAATGATCATATTCACATCATCCTGGTTGATTTCATCCGTAGCGGCAAGGATTTTAAGGTGGCTCCGGATGTAATTTTTCTTTCCGAAATTCGATCATAGGGGGCACTAGGAGATCTGCTGCCATCCACATGCAGGGCAGCAAAGTTGATGTTAAAGAGTTTATAGTTGAATGGGTGTTTCGGGTACTCACCAGTCTGATTTTGACAGGCACCCCATTTGAGAGAAAACGGGCTTTTAGGCGCCTCATGGGATCGACCGAAGACTTATATCTGTATAATCACTTCTGATCACGAATCTACTCATATTTTTCATGGTGCGTCTTGACCGTTTCATAGTGTACAACATTATTTATTGTATAACGTTCCGTATTCTTATGACTAATTCCACTTAACCCAGTGATAGGGGCCATAAGGACAACGTTTTATGTAAAATCTTCCAGGTGTTCATGAACCATCACATACAAATCGTATCAGTAATACGGATTTGATGATAGGAATATCATGAATCTTTGAAGCACCATTGGACTTTTTTATAATTTAGTTTATGCTTCGTGGGGTTTGGTGCTAATGTGGCCTTTTGAATTTGGTTTTCAATTATGTATTTGGAAATTCTTCATGGACCACGACTGACTTATGTATGTTGGATTCAACGAGTGTATTTAGGATCATGATACACTCATCTCTTTATGTATTAGGTTTGTTGGGAGTATAAACTTCAAATGTGACATAAAATCGGCACCTCTTCCCACTTCCCTTATATGTGTTGTAATTCAATATTCAGTCGACCTCCACAAAGGAACTTCCGCACCAATAATTGAAAGATCATTTACATTCGACAGTTCAAATCAAGGCCAATCCAAGGGACACTGTAGGATTCGAGCAGTAAGGGACTGGAATGTTTCAGTGTCGCATATATTATATGATATTCGGCTCTTCATGTTAGTTATGTGACATATAGCATAATTCCAAAAAAAGGATTTATCTCCCTTGTTTCACTGAAGGCGCATTGGTGCAGGAAACGTGCGGTAAGTGTCAAAGGCCCTGAATTTTTTAGTTTCGTAATTAAGTATTCGAACATGCCTCCAGTCGGTCTCAATGTTATAGCATTGTGCCGAAAGTGGTGTTGAATTTTCAATAAACACCGGCGAACATCTGCATTGCTGTGGCGTTGTCGGCTGGTGGGGGTAATCATAGTGAACGCGCGCGTAATTGATACTTTCTCACAGTTTGCAACAATGTTCGCATTTATCAGCTAGGAAATGATGCTTCATTCAAAAATTGTTTTGATCGATGTGGAAGGCATCCACTAATATATTTTAGCTAATTTACGCACAAGAGAACATGTCAGCTGCGGATCAGGGAATGCTGAAAACTCCCATATAGCTCCATTTTAACAAGCTCTCACCCCACAAGAACTCTGCTATGCTGTTCTCTCCACCAATCGGGGCATTGCCGTCCTATGCATGCTATGCACTCGTGTCCCCCCATACATTAGTCCATAGAGAAGGGCATATAAGCCATTCGTTATCTAAATGGGGCATGTGGCATGTCTTGTTGGAGCACTCTACACATCTTTTGTACCTCTGGTACACAATTTTTTTAGTGGATGTGCAATTTTGTACACTGTTATTTACAGAGTATATACCTTAGGTACTGTGTGTAGGGTTTGAACTCCTAACGCAGTGACGCCTTAACGCTAGCGATTAAGTTCCCCTGCGTCTTCTATATCTGGGCCCTTACGTCTTAACGCCATGATGCAGACAGATGAGAGAAAGGAAGATAACACGTTCGCAAGTTTTCATGTAGTTTAATCTCCCGAATGTTACATCATACCCAAGCTGGGAGCTGCGTTGGGTATGTTTATAATCCAATGTATGGTGTGTTTCAGATGCAACGACGGCTGCTCTTGCCCAATCAGAAGCCGCCATTTGATGTTGCATATATCATGTTCGCTCTTTTCCGTTAGATGTATTCTTGGCTGCCCTTGTCCAATCAGGAACCACCATTTGATGTTCTGTCAACATGTCCTGAAACAGTTGCGTGCGCATTTTGATTGCAATTTGCAGGGCCTCGATGGACGATAGTCCCATATCCTCTTCCATGTGTCTTCATGATGGGCCTATGTGTGGGCTCGCCTTTCATTTCAAGCGGCAGCAGACTGTACTGTTATACTGTTGCAAGTTATTCTGCACAGCATCTTCGATCTCCGCCGTGTCGGTATTATACCTTATTATAGAGATACTAAGCCTACGTCTGAGAATCCACCGTATTCTCGAGTCTGAATGTGAGGTGCCGAGGGAAGCTTTCCTGTTCAGTCACATGGCTGCTTTTTAGTCGCCAGACGTCGTCAATTTTTCCCACCTCTTGCATATCGGTCTAATTTATTACCTGTATGGTAGGATTCTAATGGTGGATCACCATCAGATGAGCGACATGTTTGTCATGACGCCAATTTCGGTGGATTGGCACCATAATGCGGGGTAGAAATATGGACTGGTCCTTGACATAAACCGGATACTCTTCCCCTATCCCCCTCCCCTCACGTTAAACTGTCATAAGACTATTAAGTATTCATGATCTGGGCGCTCTGAACACCGAATTCAATAGCGACATATACGACTGGGGAGCATTGGTAGGATATTAATTTATTAAGATTGGTATATACATGTTAAGATCCTTGAATTGCTTATACACCAGCCGCAGCCTCGCCAGTGGTTCACCTAATTTGCATACAGTCACAGACGACTGTCTTAGTAAGTAGAAAAATAAGTTGACTACTTCTAGTAATCATTTTATCTACCCAATCTAGATAATTTACAAATTGATAAAAAGTAGACAAGTAATGGATTGTCATTCTGATTAATAATGAGTAATACTTGGTATCAAATTATAGATCACGCATCATAAATACAAACGCAACAAATACCCTTTCAGAAGTAAAGAGAACAACTCACCAACTTTCGCCGAATAAAGATGTTTAACTTATAGAAATGACAATTTGCTATGATGTTTATCTTAGCCCCCAAGCAATTCGCATATATGGACATATGTTTTGAAAGGAAAAATAATTTAACCCTGTGTGGGAATCGAAACGATGACCGTCCAATCCCTGGAGTTGCACTTACCGTCTTAGCTATGCCGACTCATTGATAATAATCAAAACTGACTTTATGCACAACTGATTTTATAATACAGAATTGACAATTTAGTATTTAATCCTCACGAAAGAGAAATGTCGGTTCATAATATTCCCGTGAATCATCATAATGAAGGCTAATCGATAACGCAATGTGCGCAACTGGCATGCCAATTTGATATGTTGTTCAATTGTTTCCGCACAAGTTTCTCATCTTCGTCTATTAGAAGATGAGTTAGACAATCCTGTATGCATCATAGTTGTGCAGTTATATTGTGCCCTTTTGGTTACAAACATGAAATCTATTGTGAATGATCCTCTTTCATTTAAAATTTGTACACATCCTAATTCTCTGAACATATTGCATTTGACATCATTCTCTCAAGTCAGAGACCATTTCTGCTAGAGAGAATTTACTGGTTCTGCACTTCACAATTTGAGTTACTTGTCAATCAGTTTCACGAATGGAATTACGTCATATATTAGCATATACTGACCATAAATCAATCTATTTGACCTCGTCCTCCCAAGCTTTAAGGCCTTGATTTCCTGGCGGAGTTTTACAGCTTAATTTTGATACTTAGATACCTTTCATATTGACTTTAACTTGTCAGTCATTTGTCGTGAGTGCAATAATTTGATATACCAAAAGATACTGACGAGAACAGTGATCAATTCGACATCATCCTCTTATATACAGATCTTGTTTAGCGAACTAGCCCGGAAATTTCGCACTTAAAATCACCTTCAGAATGACTTAACCCAAGTGGCAGACATATTCGCGAATGGAATATAGGGAGATATCCATAGATACTGACTAGAAATGTTTCTTATTTGCGAAAGTTGATTTTTAACAAAGAAATTAATAAAATTAGCAACCTTCGAAAAGGCTTTTCCGAACATGTCAGATGAGAAGATATTTCCTAAGAATGAAATAGTTAATCAATTATATAGAAGGAGCAAAACTTGTCTTGGTATTGACTTGCAGAATGCCAAGTTATTTAGTTTGCAGATGATCACACACGTAAAAGCAGAAACTTAATTAATTATTCTAATCGAATATCAAGACTGTCACATTTGAATAGTGAAAAGTGTCATGATGCCTCTCGGACATTTCGATAAAGCTTTCACTCCCATTACATAGTTTCACAGATCAAACTGCTAGACTGATACTAAATTCCCTGAAAATTACATTTGAAAGAAAGATAGATTTTCCATTTTGCTCGCCAAAATGAGCCAGAGGGGAGATAGCTTTGCAGGCGAAGCCGATATATGACATCACTACGGATCCGTAGTGATGTAATATATCGGCTTCGCCTTCAAAGCTAGAAGAGAGACTGAAGGGCGTAGATTTTCGCGCCTTGACAAAATCCTTGAAATTGGTGTGGCTTTCCTAATGTTTGAAAGAATTTTTGATTTGAAAAACAACGGCTGAGCCGAATGGTTTGAAATTTGGCATACACGATACTTGGACCAAGACATTGCCAAATCGATCATTTCGATTTCGTCTGTCAATTCAGTATATACGGCACGCCAAAATTCTCGAATTTTGAACGGGGAAAGTGAATATGGTATCACGCAATTATCAGTTAGAAGTTGAAAATTATTTCCCTTTGTATGAAAACGCTGACAGATGGCGCTGTATTTCTACAACAAATATTGATACAAATCACGTGGATCTCGTAGCTATGGGCTAAGACTTTTTCGGTTTTGATAATCCTAATATTCAGATGCAAATAAGATCATCTTTCCTTTTCTAACTGGCTGAATAAATGCTTATATGAAGCCTACTCTCTCCGCTAATATGTCTTTCACTGTATACTGCCACAGCCGCAGGTTTTGACTACAATGTAGTCATTTCTCACTTGTTAATAAAGGAACGCTGAGAAAGCAATGAGCTATGTAGGCCGTAACAACCATTTTTCCATATGGCCGCCATGAGGCACGGCAGTTTGTGGTCGTCTTTTTATGTTGCTCTGAGTATTATCGCCACATCTGAAATGATAGCACTGAAAATTTCCACAGTTAGATATTTAGGGTTACCTCTCCCAGCAAACAGAGTCACATTGACTGCTCAGCTGACGTCATCGTGTCGGGATGTGCTATTCGGGTAATTTATTGTCCACTATTTTTTTTTCTTTTCTTGGATTTTCTCTCAAGTACGGTACTGTGATAGATTTATTAAATTAGTCATGTACATGTAAGAAAACTGGAATAATTGAAAGAAATACATTATTGAACACGAAGGCTCTTTTGGATTTGCACTTCTCAAATATTTATTAACAGAAGGTTGCGCTGAACATGTGTATAGCGTATCCAAGTGGCAGCACTTCAAAACTCTGGGCGAAACGTTGTGGCTGGCAATACATGTACTTATTTGAGAAGGGGATATCCAGTCATTTTGGAAATACCGATCACGTTTTTAATTAAACAAACAACCCCCAATATGGTAAGTTAAGAAGACAGAGAGGGTATCCGCTCACATCCTCCTGAGTTTCCTGTGAATATCCGTTGATGGGGACAGATTTGATTGAAAAATCTTCGACGCCAAAATAAGCACTACCACAAGCTCTTTTCATTTGACATTACAGCACGGCTTTGTTGCCAATGGCATTACCTCATTCATGTTCCACGGAATCAGTTGGTGCCCATGTCGTTTTGAGTACAACAGGCTTTTGTCCATCTAAATCCTAGTTTAATTACTATGCAAATAAGTGAATTTCGTTAGGCCTATAGTGTTTTTTTTAGTCCCCACAGATGGTGAATGGTTTATAGGACCACAACATAAATGTGGCGGTTTAATATCTTGACTTCCAAGATTAGTCAGCTACCTACACCACATAAAACATACGCTCGTCAACTTGAAAATTTCTCTCTCGAGAGAGACCTTTGCTAAAAATGTTTCGCATAGTCCACTAAATGTCCGAGCAATTTCTTATCAGGGTCGACGTATATCTTTTGGGCGAAGTATTTCTAAAAGCATATGAAGTACACGTTATTTGGTTATAAATATATTATTTTACATCAGATGTATATGTCTTGGTATAGTAGTGACGTGAGCTGTGAGTCGCGTTAGTCGGTACAAAATAGTGTGCTTATGTGACGAGTTTAAAGGGGAATGTTATCGCCGGACCTATGTAAACGTTAATATATACCTTGATACTATAAGAAATCGACTATATAGTTTTCCCCCCGATCTCCGAACTTCAAAACGGTAAATTTGGCGATTTAAACGCGTTCCTACCACGAGCCTGTCAAAGCGGTGACCTTTGACCCATGACGTCACAGAGTGAACCAGTCCGCCATAGCATTAGCATTAGCATTAGCATACGTAAACAAGTAAAATCTGCTCCAATATTTTTCGATTTTTCGACTGTATTCTCGTACTTTGGAGGCATCATACCTCGTCGGTGTGTTGTTGGAGGGTGTAGCAACACGAATGGAGATGGATTCAAGTTGCACTCGTGGCCAAACGGGGGAAAAATCGGGGAGAAATTCGACGAAATTTGTGCAAAACACGTGGGGAAAGCCAACGAAATGGTCTCGCATTTATTTCGCTCACTAGACTGACGACACCAATCTCCAATGTACGAGTTGTCACAGCGAAACAGCTCACCAATTACCAGTACACGAGTTGTCAGAGCATTTCCATCATAGCTCTCTAGATTTGTATCTAATACCGCTTATGCCGGTGCTAGGGGCCGTGTGGTCATATCATCCAAGTTGCCACATGAACAGGCACAATAAAAGCGTACCTGAGATACAACACATATCACGAATCGTTAGATTCTTGGTATGTGCTTTAGAATAGGTTTACCAGAAGACTACTCTGTGAAGTCATGTGACGCAGTCAGTATGTCGGCACCTCTTCCCACTTCCCTTATATGTGTTGTAATTTTTTTCCTGTATATGGCGAGATTCTGCTGGTGGACGTTTCTTCCCCGAGGCCCGCCCCCTGTACAGACCTTTTTGGTCTTTGATATATGTTGGCATTTGTGGGAAGTTGATGCTGGGTCGACATCGGGCCTTACAGACTAGTCTTTTGTGTTAAATGCCGTCATTTACATCTGATGACGATACAGCTCACCAATCTCCAATGTACGAGTTGTCACAGCGAAACAGCTCACCAACTACCAGTACACGAGTTGTCAGAGCATTTCCATCATAGCTCTCTAGATTTGTATCTAATACCGCTCATGCCGGTGCTAGGGGCCGTGTGGTCATATCATCGAAGTTGCCACATGAACAGGTACAATAAAAGCGTACCTGAGATACAACACATATCACGAATCGTTAGATACTTGGTATGTGCTTTAGAATAGGTTAACCAGAAGACTATTCTGTGAAGTCATGTGACGCAGTCAGTATGTCGGCACCTCTTCCCACTTCCCTTATATGTGTTGTAATGCAACAACAGAGATGGCAAGAATGTGTGGATATCCCCCTATACTGAAAGAAGCTATTTCCAAGATCAAGACAAATGAATCTTTATCAGAAAGAGAAAATAGACAACCCCTCAGTCTGCCGGAGTGCGTGAGTTATACAGGGACGACCGACCTCGTGGACTCGGCAAGCGACAAACCGTTCCCGCAGACAAGCACTGTAAATCTCCCTGGATGTTTGGGCCCACACCGCTTCCATCGTCTCCTCTACCGAAGATTTAATCTTCCACTCTTGAAATTTTGCATCAGTCCCACGGAGTGATCGAACAGCCAATCCTGAATCCTACATCATATGCCCCGTCTTACAGCTATTAACTGAACTGTAATAATCAATGTACTTTTAATCAACTTATTCCCGTATATAGGAAATTCACTTCTGGCACCAGCTTATCCTGATTATTTGGTGTCTTTTTGTATCTCCATGTGAGCACATGCATTCTATTTTTTTTGATACAATAAATTGAAATTGATCGCCCGGAAGAGTAACTGAAACTAACAGAAAGGTGTGAAGCAAACAATTTTTAAGGTTTAACATCGCGCGTTCAGCAACAGGGTGTCCAAAAGAAATAAACTGGGCTTCTCCACAGGTGAGTTAGTTATTGTTTCAACATCAAATAGCTTCCTTTGGAATTTAAACTTTGTTTTCATTTGAGAGAACTTATCCACAGGTATGGATTAGCTCTCGTTTTAACATCAAATCGCTAACAATAATTGACAAACACATAATAAAATTAAGCACGTAAGCAATGTAAATAAGCCGGCCTGCCACGGTATAACAATCTGTCCGTCCCGTAAGAATTGAAAAATAATGAACCATACAATGTCAATAAACACACACATATAAAAATAAAGGCGTAAATAACTACATAGTATGCTCTTACAATAACAAATTATCTGTAGATTTTAAATGAATATATATATTATAGTGACATCCACAATAAGCCAAGCCGGCCTAGTTTCCTTTTTGCTATATTATTTAGAAGTTTTTTTAGCACGGAAGAGTAAATTTACGATCATGTGCATTATAATAACTGATTTATGCCTAAAAAAATGCCAGATAAAAGCAGAAATGTATAAATATTATTGTAAGATCCACAGATAGTTGTAATTTCGTATATAAAGCATGTAATCAGTGTATTTAAACCGGCCTGCCACAGCCTGACACGGCCTGCTACAGGCTTGAAACAGGCCTGACATCAGGACGACCCAGTTTGACCCCAGATTCGCTTGTACATATGGCTCAAATCTATATGACTCGATAGATTCTCCTTCTCCTTTAGTTTCATGATCGCTTACTGCCTCTACATTCTATTCAGTTCCAAGACCTGTATAATCTCCAACGTCACAGTCTTCAACGTGGTTAACGCTGAAATCGGAATCTGTGTCAGAGCTTGTACCGCTGTCTGTGTTATCCGCCATGTTTGACTCTGGCCGCTTCACTGTGTGACGTCACAGGGTAATCGCCGGGCGGATTTACTGGGGGTAAAAATCAGGCACTTTGGAGCCGTATTTCAGGATATTGCATCATCGCTAAAATTTTGAAAATAATTCTAAAAAATAAAGCAGGCCACAGGGAACTGCTTTTTATTGGTTTTAGCCTTTCAAAAATTGTGATAACATTCCCCTTTAATCACATCGCAAACCATTACCTTAGAAGCTAGTTAACTTATTATAGGTTAGCATCTTTGCTCAAGGTTTTTTAGTTTGGTGATAAATGTCATGAAAGTCTTGTTGTCTTGTCGGCATCAGTAAACATTTGTTCACGTTATATGCTTTGACGAGCTCATCAGTGACGACAATTCAAAGTCGAATAAACATGTAGCATTCAACTGGACGTATGACGAAGATGGATTATATACGTGTAAATTTAGTGTAGCTATGTTGCCCGTATTTGGACTACCATAACGTCTATGTACTATTGTGTTAGATAAACTATACGGAGACACGCTTCTAAGCATGCGATCATTTGCCGTATGCACTCTGGTGTTTCTGTTATGTCAGGTGATGTGAGTTCACGCAAGCATCGGATCGTTCCATCGTATGTACTGCGTGTCTCTTTTATTCCAGGGAACGTGACTTCACATCACAAGTGTAGTTTGCCTTTTCTGTAAAACAGTTCTGTCTGACCATGCGTTTCTATGTCCCACATTCTAAGATATATTCAAATGTGGACAGGCATCATTACAAGCTTCTAGTCCGTCATTCATAATTCAGCCGTCGTCCATTAAAGAATATCCGCGTCCATAATCCAAAGACCTATTCCATATTCCATATAACAGTATTAGCACTAAATTCAAAGAGACAATCATAGTATACATAAACAAAGGTTATGTTCATGTAAGAGAGAAGCGGCAGTAGTATACAGCGAGGATAATCCCTCGCATTGACCTTTGACCTCGGAAATTGTGGCGGTCACGTGGCCGAGATCAAAGGTCATTGAGTGCACTTGAGCTGACCTGTATCCTTTCATCCCGTCTCTGACCTTGCATCATGTTTAGACATGTTAGGGGATTCCTCCGCGGTGATGCGGTTTGGCGGTGATGCGGTCTGCCTCCGCGGACAGAAAGTAGTCCCAAATACGTGGGTTTTCATGACAATGTTCGGCAATCTTCAGGGGCGAGAGGGGCCCCTGGTGGACTGATTGGGTCGAGTGAGATGTCAAAATGAAGCGCTCTTCCAGGGCCATCCAATCATGGGTGGGTGTGTGTAAAATTAGGATTTGTCCCGAAAATATAAAAAGCGGAACACGGACTTTACCTCTAAAATAGGGGAAAACTCCTATCAACCCTATCCCAAAGGGCTAATATCGATCCCTGGCTTATCGGGACCTGCTGAGAGGGTGGGGGAGTGGGTGTATGTAAAATTAGGATTTTTCCCGAAAATATAAAAAGCGGAACACGGACTTTACCCCTACAATAGAGGAAAACGCCTATCAGCCCTATCCAAAAGGGCTAATATCGGTCCCCGGGCTTATCGGAGTCTGCCTATCAAGTCATGGGTGGGTGCATGTAAAATCAGGATTTATCCCGAAAATATAAAAAACGGAACACGGATTTTACCCCCTAACCTGTCAAATATCGTGACCTTTGACAACCAATCAGAAGCGAGTATTATGATCTCGTCTGACTTTATGGAATGCATGTACTGACTTGGTTCTGGGATTATTCCATCACGGTTGTGCGCAGGTGTATGACGTCACTTCCGGTTTGCGTGAATCGGGCGTGACCTGCGTATATGGGATGCATGTACTGACTTGGTTCTGGGTATTTGCCATCACGGGGAGGTCACGTGATCAGTTCAAGGTCATATCCAGTATAGAGTGTGTATATTCACTACCATTGACCTTTGACCTAAAAAATTTGCATATCGTCACCTTTGACAGCCAATCAGAAGCGAGTATTTTGACCTCGTCTGACTGTATGGAATGCATGTACTGACTTGGTTCTGGAGGTTTTCCATCACGGTTGTGCGCAGGTGTATGACGTCACTTCCGGTCTGCGTGAATCGGGCGTGACCTGGGACTATGGGATGCATGTACTCACTTGGTTCTGGGGTTTTTCCATCACGGAGAGGTCACGTGATAGTTCAAGGTCATTTGAATGATAGGAATGCATGTACTGACCTGTTCATTCATCCGGGGACTTGTTTACATCCGGGTCATTCATTGTGGTGGGTCTGCGCAAGTGTGTGACGTCACTTCCGGTTTCACTAAAACTACCTCCGAACACAGAAGAGTTCCAATTTTCCCTTAGACGTAGGGTCCGGATTTTCCATCCGGGTTTTCCCCGGCCTGTACTGACCTGTTCATTCATCCGGAGACTTGTTTACATCCGGGTCATTCATTGTGGTGGGTCTCCGCAAGTGTGTGACGTCACTTCCGGTTTCACTAAATCTACCTCCGAGCACAGAAGAGTTCCCATTTTCCCTTAGACGTAGGGTCCGGATTTTCCATCCGGGTTTTCCCCGGCTCTTTCTTACATTTAAGAGTAGTATAGAAATTAAAAATTTTGGGGCCCCGAGCTCCGAGTTCCGAGCTCCTGCCTGCCTCATCCCCGAGCTCCGAGCTCCCGACTATCCCCGAGCTCCGAGCTCCCGACTACTCCATACCCGAGCTCCGAGCTCCCGTCGTTACGCCTTAACGCCCGTAGGTACGCCTTAACGCCCGTCGTTACGCCTTAACGCTCTAACATAACGCCTTGACGCCATGATATACACAGATGAAAGAAAAACAACAGCAACAACAAGGATGAGAGATGAGAGAACAACAACAACAACATGGTTTTTTTTCATATGATTTATTCTCCCCTCCAGTACATCATACCCACGCTGGGGGAGCCGCGTTGGGTATGTTTACAATTCAAGACGACTCTTGTCCAATCAGAGGCCGCCATTTGGTGCTGTATCAGTCATATTCGCCCGTTACTGCTTAGATGTATTCTCGGCTGCCCTTGTCTAATCAGAAGTCGCCGTTTCAGAAACTTTCATCTTTGCTCGGTGTGACCTAATCGTCGTCCGGCAGGCCTGGATATTGTTCGGGCAGCATGTCCTGAAAGAGTTGTTTGCGCATCCTGATCGCATTTTCCAGGGCCTCACTGGGTGGTATCCCGATATCCTCTTCCAAGTGACGCTTGGTCTTCATGATGGACCTGTGCGTGGGGTCGCCTTTCATTTCAAGCGGTAGTAAGGTATACTGTTCATAGATCGCCATGGCTGTTTTTCTGATGCAGGGGCGCATTTGGGTGTACGCTTGTTGTAAGTTATCCTGTCCGGCGTCCTCGATCGCTGCAGCATGAGTATTGATAGCTGCTGTGACAATACGATCCCAGAAGGTAGGTTCTGCCTCACTTTCCTGGTATGTAGTCTGACTATCTGAGGTCAAGCTCTCCGTATCAGTATATAGACTCTCAGCAGTCTCACTTTCCTGGGATGTAGGCTGAATATCTGAGGTCAAGCTCTTCGTATCAGTAGATAGACTCTCATCAATCTCTGTATCGGCTTCTTGTGCCTCGGAGTCTTCAATCCCATGTATATTTTTCTCGTGTCGCATCATATCGTAACGTCTGGTGAACGTGCGTTGGCACTCAGAGCAAGTATAAGCCATATTGACAGTTGAACGTCGACTGTGCGTGTTTTGGGCAATACACTTGCTTTTCTAGACAGTAACGCCCGTCAATGCTTAGCTTAACGTTTCAACGCCCTGGTGAACTAGCTCAGAAGCCCTGATTTTCATGGAATTGCCACCAATACATCGAAATGCAGTGATGCCCGTCAACGCCCGTCGTTACGCATTAACGCCCGTCTCAACGCCCGTCAACACCCGTCGTTACGCCTTAACGCCCGTCTCAATGCCTCAACACCCTATCTTTACGCCTTAATGCCCGTCTCAGCGCCTTAACGAGCGATAAAGGGGTTTTGGAGGACGATTAAGCTTTGAACTCTGAGTGCACTTTCGGTCATGTGACCGGAAGTGACCTTTGACCACGTGACCGAAAGTGACCTTTGACCCTGCGCTGCTCGGAAGTGACGTCATCGTACGCAGGCGCGCACACACACATACCTGGTGCACCCGCACCCTGGTGTACCCTATAGCCCGTAGAAGGGCGTCACTGCATTTCGATGTATTGTGGCAATTCCATGAAAATCAGGGCTTCTGAGCTAGTTCACCAGGGCGTTGAAGCGCTAAGCTAAGCGTTGACGGGCGTTACTGTCTAGAAAAGCAAGTGTATTGCCAAAACACGCACAGTCGACGTTCAACCGTCAATATGGCCTATACTTGCTCTGAGCGCCAATGCACGTTCACCAGACGTTACGATATGATGCGACACGAGAAAAATATACATGGGATTGAAGACTCCGAGGCACAAGAAGCCGATACAGAGATTGATGAGAGTCTATCTACTGATACGAAGAGCTTGACCTCAGATAGTCAGCCTACATCCCAGGAAAGTGAGATTGCTGAGAGTCTATATACTGATACGGAGAGCTTGACGTCAGATAGTCAGACTACATACCAGGAAAGTGAGGCAGAACCTACCTTCTGGGATCGTATTGTGACAGCAGCTATCAATACTCATGCTGCAGCGATCGAGGACGCCGGACAGGATAACTTACAACAGGCGTACACCCAAATGCGCCCCTGCATCAGAAAAACAGCCATGGCGATCTATGAACAGTATACCTTACTACCGCTTGAAATGAAAGGCGACCCCACGCACAGGTCCATCATGAAGACCAAGCGTCACTTGGAAGAGGATATGAAGCTACCACCCACTGAGGCCCTGGAAAATGCGATCAGGATGCGCAAACAACTCTTTCAGGACATGCTGCCTGAACAATATCCAGGCCTGCCGGACGACGATTAGGTCACACCGAGCAAAGATGAAAGTTTCTGAAACGGCGACTTCTGATTAGACAAGGAGTAGTATACAAAGCGTAAATTGAGTCAACTTGACCTCAGAAATTTGCATATGACCTCTGTGACGTCACAGCGACAGCCAATCAGAAGCGAGTATTCCGTCACAGGGGTCATTGTGGGAGGTGGTGGTGGTGGGTTCAAAATGGCGGCCTGTGGGAGGTGGTGGTGGTGGGTTCAAAATGGCGGCCTGTGGGAGGTGGTGGTGGTGGGTTCAAAATGGCGGCCTGTGGGAGGTGGTGGTGGTGGGTTCAAAATGGCGGGTTGTGGGTGGTGGTGGTGGTGGGTTCAAAATGGCGGGTTGTGGGTGGTGGTGGTGGTGGGTTCAAAATGGCGGGTTGTGGGTGGTGGTGGTGGTGGGTTCAAAATGGCGGGTTGTGGGAGGTGGTGGTGGTGGGTTCAAAATGGCGGCCTGTGGGAGGTGGTGGTGGTGGGTTCAAAATGGCGGCCTGTGGGTGGTGGTGGTGGTGGGACCAAAATGGCGGATTGTAGAAAAACGTATAAAAGGAGGCAATTTTTAGGGGTGGGGTGTATTCATTGCACTACCTGCCTGATTGACCTGACCAGCCTGCCTGCCTGCCTGCTTGCCTACCCGCTTGTATGAGACGAAAGCATGAGACGTGGAGAAGATTTTCCCTGGGACCCAGCAGCACCTCCGGTTGAAGTCTTGCCTGAAGACGAACGTGTCAGGGCCATTTATCGACGTCACTGGGCTACCATACGCCATTGTTTTCACCGTGACCGTCGTCTATTGGACTTGTATAACTATCGACTGCAGGACCTCACGTATTTGGCTACCTATGCCGAGAACATTTTCACAGATCAGGTGACAGCGTTCAAGTTGAATATGACATTCGGGTACATTTTACGGCACAAGGAGACGGATCAGGTGCGGTATTATTATCCCAGCAATAATACCTATGTGTTTGATCAGCCGTTCACGGTGACGGATGCGATTTCTCTGGAGCCACTCATCGACCAACTGACTACGTTGGATCCATTGGAATGGGCCCGGTTGCAACGCCCCAATACCCAATGGCTTGTTGAAATGGTCACCAACGTCACATTTTTCGTCACGAAAATGAGAGATCATCCTATCGGTGCTCCTGTACTACTACCCCCTTGGTTGCTTCATCGACACGGCCTGTATGCATTAACAGGAGGGGCAAAGGGGAAGACCGGAAATGTCTGTTTCGGTGTTTGGCCGTGCATGTGCACGAGTGTGACCCCAAGGCTTGTGACAGAGTGGCCAATGACTATTGGGAACAGTATTTACAGCAGCAAGACTTGGATGAGCGGCACTTCCGTGGAGTTCCGTTCAAGAATTTGGCTCTTTCTTACATTTAAGAGTAGTATAGAAATTAAAAATTTTGGGGCCCCGAGCTCCGAGTTCCGAGCTCCTGCCTGCCTCATCCCCGAGCTCCGAGCTCCCGACTACTCCATACCCGAGCTCCGAGCTCCCGTCGTTACGCCTTAACGCCCGTAGGTACGCCTTAACGCCCGTCGTTACGCCTTAACGCTCTAACATAACGCCTTGACGCCATGATATACACAGATGAAAGAAAAACAACAGCAACAACAAGGATGAGAGATGAGAGAACAACAACAACAACATGGTTTTTTTTCATATGATTTATTCTCCCCTCCAGTACATCATACCCACGCTGGGGGAGCCGCGTTGGGTATGTTTACAATTCAAGACGACTCTTGTCCAATCAGAGGCCGCCATTTGGTGCTGTATCAGTCATATTCGCCCGTTACTGCTTAGATGTATTCTCGGCTGCCCTTGTCTAATCAGAAGTCGCCGTTTCAGAAACTTTCATCTTTGCTCGGTGTGACCTAATCGTCGTCCGGCAGGCCTGGATATTGTTCGGGCAGCATGTCCTGAAAGAGTTGTTTGCGCATCCTGATCGCATTTTCCAGGGCCTCGGTGGATGGTAGCCCCATATCCTCTTCCAAGTGACGCTTGGTCTTCATGATGGACCTGTGCGTGGGGTCGCCTTTCATTTCAAGCGGTAGTAAGGTATACTGTTCATAGATCGCCATGGCTGTTTTTCTGATGCAGGGGCGCATTAGCAATAGCCAATGACTATTGGGAACAGTATTTACAACAGCAAGACTTGGATGAGCGGCACTTCCGTGGAGTTCCGTTCAAGAATTTGGATGACGTGGAAACACTGTTCAACATCAATATCTTTGTATACCGATTACGATGCGAGGAGGATACATTTGTGGCTGAATTGGTTCGTCGTTCAACAGAACGGTATGCTTCTACAATGAAAGTCAATGTGTTCGACGACAATGGCGTGAGTCATTTTTCGCTCATCTACAATATGAGCCAGTACGCTCAGTCTTTCAGTTGTGCCCAATGCCATCGGGTGTTTCACCGTTCCTCCGACTTACATCGCCACGAGAAAATCTGTACGAACGTGGTGAAGCGAGTATATCCGGGTGGTGTGTATCATAATACGCCTACTATTTTCCAGGAACTGGCTGATGAGGGTCTCATCATACCGGAGCAGGACCGTTATTTCCCCTACCGGGCGTGTTACGATTTTGAGGCCCTGTTGGAGCCCATGGACATGTTTTCAGCGAAAACGCAGTGGACGCAGCGCCATATTCCTCTTAGTGTGAGTATTTCGAGCAACGTACCTGGCTATGACGCTGCACCGGTGTGTTTCGTGTCCACTGGGGATTCCCATGAGTTGATCACCCGCATGATGGAGTATTTAGAGGAAGTCAGTGAGGCTAGTACAGAACTATTGATGTCCAAGTTCCAGGACGTACTGGACCAACTGGACGATCGGATTCCTATACCGGGTGTAGCGTTTAGTGACGATGAAGAGTCCGAGTCCGAGTCGGAGCCCGAGTCGCAGCCCCTGCAGTCGCAGGATGTGCCTTTACCGAAACCGTATGCGGAGAAATTGAAAGTGCGCTTCCTACAATATCTAGGCCAGTTACCGGTGCTAGGTTTTAACTCGGGGCGATATGACTTGAACATGGTGAAGGAATTTCTTTACCCCTACTTGGCCCAGGCGAATACCCTCAAGTCCGTCATCAAGAAGATCAATAATCATATGGCCCTCACTACCATATCACTGCTATGATCAGTGGGTGAAGGCGTATGACTGTGCACAAACCAAAGGGAGGTTCCCTTACACGTATATATCCACGCTCGACTGTTTGGAGGAAACACAGTTGCCACCCCGGGATGCGTTCTTTGATGATTTGAAGCAAGTGGAATGTCCCGAAGACACGTACCGCGAACTACAGCAGGTATGGAACGATCAACATATGCAGACCTTGCGAGATTTCCTGATATGGTATAATAACCTAGATGTGGTTCCTTTCCTGGAAGCGGCCGAGAAAATGGTTCAACTCTTTCGTCGTGAGATGCACGTCGATATCTTCAAGGAGCGCTTGAGTTTACCGGGTCTAGCGCTTCGCCATCTTTTTCAAGCGTGTCCTACGTACTTCTCGCTGATACAGCAAAAAGATGCAGACATGCATGATTGTCTAAAGCAGAACATTGTGGGCGGACTGAGTCTTATTTTTCACCGTTACCACGAGAAGGACGTCACTACTCTCCCCAGTGGAAAACCCTGTGCTAAGATCATCGGTTTCGATGCCAATGCCTTGTACCTGTGGTCGCTGGCCCAACCTATGCCCAGTGGTCATTATACACGTTGGTTGGCGGAAGGTCGGCATTTTACACCGCAACGCACTCCCTACAAGCATCTGGCTGATCAGTGGTTGGATTGGGAAGCCTATCGACGGAGAATTACTATACGACACCAAACCAACGCCACAGAGAAGCGCATAGGAGATCGTCGACTCCCCGTCGATGGGTTTGCCCTGGTGGGTAGAACACCGACCGTTTTCCAATTTTACGGTTGCTATTGGCACGGCCACGGATGTCATTTCAGCGCTGGACGCTTCAACGAACGACGTGGAAAAACACGGGAAGAATTACGGGAAGAAGTGGTGGAGAACGGTGATTATGTGAAAGAGAGAGGATACCATCTGATCGAAATGTGGGAGTGTGAATTTCACACCATGTGCCATGCAGGCCCTGCCCCATTTACGGCGTTTCCTAAAAGAGCGCGAGTACCCCTTGAGTCGTCGGCGACTCCTGAGTCTGCCACAGATGTTCGACGCCATTCGTTCTGGGGACCTCTACGGCTTTGTCGAATGTGATTTGCATGTTCCCGACACTCTCAAGCCTCTCTTCGCCCAGTGCCCTCCCATCTTTAAGAACACGCTGGTGGGTCGGACTGATATTGGGGACACCATGAGGACCTATGCGGAGCAACACGAGTGTTTGCCTCAACCTCGACGGATGTTGATTGGCAGTATGTGGGCTGGGCACCCCCTTACTGCAGTGGTACATGAACCACGGTTTGGAAATTACCCAGATATACCAAGTGATACAGTACGTACCCCACGCCTGTTTTGCGGAGAATGCCGACATCGTGACGTCGGCCCGTCGTCAAGGTGATCAAGACCCGAGTCAGGCCATCATCGGTGAATCTTGGAAGTTGACGGGCAATGGTTACTATGGAAAAACGGTCACGAACCAGGATAAGCACGTGAACGTGAACATTTGTACTACTGCCCAAGCTCGCAAAAACGTGAATTCTCCTCTGTTTCGGTCCGTGGACGTCATCGATGACGACACCTATGAAGTCACTTCAGCCAAGAAGACTATCCGTTACAACCTACCCCTGCAGATTGGATGTATGGTATACCAGGTGGCCAAGCTGAGGATGCTGCAGTTTCTCTATGATTTCATGGGTGTGTATTTTAATCCATCAGACTGGCAACTCATGGAGATGGATACGGACTCGGCCTATATGGCCGTCTCTAATGCGGATTGGGAGTCCCTGGTGAAACCGGAGTTACGTACCCAGTATGAAGCGGAACGGGACCAGTGGCTACCTCGACGTGACCATTACCAGTACGATAAGCGTACGCCGGGCCTCTTCAAGCTGGAGTGGAGTGGGGATGCTATGATTGGTCTCTCCTCCAAGACGTATTACTGTTACGGGGGAGACGAAAATAAGTTTAGCTGCAGAGGGGTCAGCCGGCGCGATCCCAACATCGACAAAGCCTTGTACTTGAACGTGCTGCAAAGCCAGGCCAGTGCGAGTGGCACTAACCGAGGATTTCGGGTGGTGGATCACCAGATGCGGACGTACATTCAGCAACGAGACGCCTTTACTTTCTTTTACCCGAAACGGAAAGTGCTGGCCGATGGTGTGAGCACCACTTACTTGGACTTGTGAACGGAACACACTATAACTGTTGATACACAAAAAACTGTAAAAGTCAGGATGGCCGAGTGGTTTAAGGCGCCGGTATTAAGTGCTGGTCGGCGAAGAGCTGGCGTAGGTTCGAATCCTACTCCTGACAGAACTTTTTTGCACCTTAACCCTACTATTCTATTTGTACTCTGTATTCTATTTGTACATATTCTACCTTCTTGTTGACTTAAATAAAAAAAAAAGTCAAACCCTCATTTTTTGTGTTTTTTCATCAATTTTTATTGAACATCAATGAACGTCAGAACAACAACGTCATAACAATAACGTGATAAAAAAACAAGTGGCCTGCGCGCAGTGCATTTAAGTTAACCAGAGAAATGGAGCATGCACATTAAAACGAGAGGCCGTCCAGTCATAGACGAGGACATCACGGTCTTCGGCTTGACAATAATCATCAAACATGTGTACGATGGTTGGCATAGAATGTCCTCTACTCCGGTGAGTGAGATAAAACACACAGTACTGTCCGCACACACTACTCAAGGGTCCTTGTAATCTTTGAGTATTCCAACGCCACATTGTAGTAGATACGTCCATGAATTTCACCAAATCGGGATGTAGGGGTGCAAGTCCGTAGGAATCAAAGTATTCGCCTTGGCCTAGGGTGTCCACGTACACAGCTACCCAATGTTCACCGGGTCGAGACCCCGGGTCTGTATTCAGGATGTAGGCTGCTGGGGTGGTGGAGTGGGTGGGAAACACATTGCGTGGAACACACCTCGAAAGGGGACCTTAGGATCTCGCTGGAGTATGGCCATCAGCTGCTCTGTATCCATGACTCTATTTGGCGTAGTCACACAGCACGTTTCTTTGCTGATCCACGCTGATGACGTTATCAAACTCGGCGTAGCAAATCACGCTAATGGTCTGGGCTAGACCGACGGCAAACCGCAGTTCCAACCGTAGGTTTCCTTTCTTCAGCAAGGCCAGTTGATGATCGTGTTCCAAGGTGGGGGTGAGGTCGAAGGCGAACAACGTGTACCCACGGTAAAAGTCTCGTCGAGTGATGGCATTTCCATCGTCTGGTTGTTTTGTCCTGTGGCTGTAAACAGGTTCAGGTAGCTCCGCACATAGTTTTGGTTACAAAAATCCGGTTGTAATGGACGGGCTGGAATTTGATGGCCAGCCACGTGCAGTGCCAAAAAGTTCAGGTTGAAATGTTGAAAGGCGAACGGATTCTCATCCCACGCTCCATTGAAAGCAGTGTTGGTCACACACGCCACGGTAACACGTTTAGGGAGATCCCCTAGAAATAAATTTTCACGATTGGCCATCATCGTACCGGCTGGCACAGGGAACACCTTGGTCTGTACGCGTCGGATGGGGTACAGGGCTGGTTTTTTCGATAAGGCTTCCATGTGACTCAGCAACACGCCCTGTTGCAAATCCACCGTACGCACAAACAGGGCTGCATCTTCTAGGACGATCTTGTAATTGGGGGCCTCTCCAGCGGCCATCAAGGCGAACGCGGGTATGGAACGGATCAACTTGATCTTGATGGATACACCGTTCATCATGTAGCGGTCTTGCAGGAACAGATCGGCGTGGAGTCGTCCCATCATATCGATGGACTTGCTATTGGCTGCCATGTTTTTGCGCGCGACGAATCCATTATTGGCAGCGAGCACGCTATTCATGGATCCGGGTGTATCCTTGTAGTACAGCGAGGCTTGCAAGTGTGTTTTTTTGGCATCATTGCCGTACGACAACAGCGTCTCCATGTAGGCTCGGTACGGGTACGTATTGGTGGACGTACTGATGAGTTTATCGCTCAGACTCATATCCACCTGTTGGAACAAGGAGTGCAGCCAAAGATTCACCGGGCCTACTACTGCATCGTCCGCTAGGTCGGCCCCGGCTGCGTCCACTATTTTGGCTTTCACGTACAAGTAGGTGTGGGCTAAATCCAGGTAGGCCGTATCTTTGTTTTCAATGGTAAATTCCACAGGTCCCGTCCCCGTCAGGCTAGCCAGGGGTCGATGTTCTACCCAACGTCCTTCGGCTACACTGGTCTGGGTGGGTGGAATAGTCCACAAATCCAATTCACTGTTGGTAGACGGACACGACTCGGAGTGAATGAATGCCATTATGCGAAGATGTCTCTCCTACTACTCTTCTTCTTCTTCTTCTTGGTCTTATTCCTCGGAGGTGTGCGTCGTCGGTGTGTTGGACTTCGAATGACTCTTCGCTGTGTCCGTGGTTGTCTTTTAAGGGCTTTGGCGATCAAGACGCTGCCTGCTTCTTTAGCCCGTCGTTTCAAGGCTTGTCGGGGTGCTGTGCCTCCCATCACATCACCGGCCACGCGCAATCCACTGCGTACCGCTTGTTTCCCCACCGCTTTAACATCCCGTGTCACCAAGGGTAAGAACGTTTTCACAATGCTGCCCAGTAAGTTTCCCAATCCGTGACCTCGTTGCATGCGTGCACCGCTAAAGATGGGCAAGCCTCCTCCCGTTTGTTTCTTGTAGTAGTCGGCATAGCTGGGCGTATGGCACTGGTAAGGCACGTACATTATACGAAGTGAGGAGAACGGGCTTGTCGGAAATGAAGTGTCAGCACCACTTTCCCTCGTTCGAATGCGACCGGGTGTCCCGTGTCATCTCTTATATCCACCATGATCGTGTTGATATCCGTATGTCGTACGGGCAGGTAGAGTATATGGTTGAAACTCTGGTTGACTTGATTGCCATACGTCTTGCTAATGGGGACCACCCGTAACAGAGGTGTGTTCACATCGCCCACAATATGGCTGTCCACTGCGTCCGAGTAGACGTAGAGTCCGTACATGCCTACTTTCATATCCATCACAACGTCACCGTTGTCGGTGGTGGGTCCCGGGTACACGCTGTAAGGCAGACCTAACATTTGCTGTAGTGTAGGACTGAGTTTCACAGCCACGTTAGGGCTCAGCAGGATACAGGCCTTGTCGTTGTGTGGGTTGACAGCCCAGATCACGTGATTCTTGAAGGGGTAGACTTTCATGGGTTTTGAACTATTCGTGGCCTCCCGTAGAGCCTTGTACTCCAACAAGGACAGCAGACCCTCTATGAACTTCTGGGGCGTATTGTATTGGCCTTCGGGGAGCGTCAGTTTGGTTACTTTGCCTTCGTACGTCACTTCGTACCATACTTCTTTGTCTCGTACGTTGTACCACGAGTAAGGGTACTGAATATCTACCAGTCCACATTCCCACCGGCCCGGTAAATGTAACGGTTGTGGTAATTGAGTCACATACTTGGCCAAGGTGTTGTCAGGAAACACATCGAGTGAACTATTACTTGGCAACGTCAGGTAAAACATGACGACTGAGTTGTTCTGCCTTCTGCACCGGGTTTTTATAGGGGTGCCCCTTAGTAGGGTTCCCAGGCCTTGGGCGCCTTACCTCGGCGTTGTGATCGTCGCGGTGACTTAGATCTGGTAGGTCCCCGTCGTCGTTGTGGTGTTTTGGGCGGTGACATGGGGGTCCAAGAAGAGGAGGGTGGTGGTGGTGGTTGGTGTCGGGTCGATTGCTGCATAAAGGCCCAACGGTTAGGATTCCCTACCAATTCTTGAGGGGTGTGTATGTCTTTTAACCCCTGAGCAAAGACTTCCCAGCACGGTGGATTAGAGTGTTTGCGAGAACGTACCATATCGTTGATCAAATCGGTCATATGAGACCCCGGCACCACTTGGTTTCGAATCAGCAGGTTTCCTTCAGCGTTCCAACCCATATCGGAATTCTGTTTCACCCGGTCCAACAATAAACGCGCCTTGGTCTTGAAGGCTTTAGGCACACTGGCCAACACTTCCTCTTCCAGCTCAGGTGAGGGTGGCGGTGGTGTGAGTGTGGGCGTTGCGGGTAGTTGTGGTGTACTACTACTACTACTCCCTCTATATTGATCCATAAACGTCTGGTACCCGTTCAGCGTATGATGGTAGAGTTGAATTTTCTCGTGATCGGGTAGTCGACGTTGGAGTATACTATTCATCTCTTGATCCAGAGACTGGAGTTGTTGCACTGTGGCAGGCACGGGATAGGGTGATTGCAGACTCTGTAACAGTCGAGGTTCGACCAGCATCATTTTTTTCGTATGTTCCATGACGTTAGCGTCCCAAGATGGAGCCTAGTAACGGTCCCAGTACAGTAGCGGCTAAGGGTGCGAGGAGTGCGCCGAGAAATCCACCTCGCTGTAACACTTGTTTCTTTTTCTGGACACTACCCGTCTTCTTCACCAACGTTCGGAGACCCGCCTTGTGCCGTTGCAATTTCCCTTTCTGCAGAGGACTGAGCGGAACATTGCCTTTTAACACATTATGCGCCACTTCACACAAACACCGTACCAAGTCGGGATCCGCGCCGCGCACCAGGGCCCGGCCCACCTCCGGTGGCGCGCTGCGTAATACGCGGAGGGCCGGCGCGTGCTTGCGTATCCGTGCAGACATGATTGTGACGGCTAGAGTGGGTTGTCTTCTTCTTTTATTTGGGTGTGTACACCGTCTGCACCTCTCCGGGAAAAATGTGGGTGCGCAATCGAAGGGTGGAGGGGGTGTCTTGTTTCAAGTCGATGAGTAGATACCCGTGAGCTCGTTGGGTAGCATCTTCAAAGGCTTCTCGTACAAAGGCCGTGTTTTTAGGGTACATCTGTTGGGCCAGGTGCATAATTTGGGAAGCGTCTCTGGGGTTTTTGAATAACACCACATACTGAGCATTCAAACTAATGTTCCTGTGCTCTTTGTTCTTACTGAAGAGATTCTGCACGATGTAGATGATGCTCAACCGACGATGATGGCTTCCTTTGGTAAAGAGACGGGTGATTCGACTGTCCGTTTCCGTCATGAGATCGTCCACCACGACCAACGTGTCTTTTGGCGTATCCTCAGGGGGTAAGCCTTCCACTAAGGTGAGTCCCGGGAGACGTGCCAGTTCCTCGTACGCGGGTTGCCAAGCTCCATAACACCACAGGATGCGAGCTACGGGCGGTGAAATGAGGGCTGACCCGTGTTGGATGAGGCGTTGAACGAAGTGTGTTTTTCCCGACCCTGTCGGTCCAGCGATGAGACACGTGAAAGGATGCTGCCACCGAGGATCCATAGTTTTATTTTTTTTATTTGGTGATTTGCGCTCGGCGTTCAGAGGCCCACCACCGTTGTCGTGGATCCCACCGGGGATCGTAGTCGAACGGGTACCGTTGCCGTGGTAAACGTGATTCACCGGAGTCCACTCTAAATGTTTTTAGCGTCGGTGTACTGGGTGAGGGGTGTCTCAGGGTAGACGGAGGCTGGTGATCAGGTGGAGTCGTAGTAGTAGTAGTAGTAGTACGGGGCGTCGGGTGTCTCTGGGTTGATACGTGGCGGTCAGGTGACGTCGTGGGCCGCGTCGTAGTGGTGGTGGTGGTAGAAGATGGCGTAGTGGTGGTGGTAGAAGATGGCGTAGGAGTCGTAGTGGTGGAAGTGGTGGAAGTGGATGATTGAGGTGGAATTGTTGGACGAAGGGTGTTGAAACAGGATATCACGAACGCCAAATCGTAGAACACGCCTCCAAATAAGGTACCCAGAAGCACTACTAGACACACTACAGTACCGACTTGTGCTTTTCGAGTCCGTAACAGTAAGGGTAGATGTGCACTATCCATGGTACAACACTACACTGAAGGATGGCGGTGATAGGGGTTAGAATTTATAGGCGTTTCATGTCACGGCCTGACACCCAGGAATTAAACGAACGGGGCCAACCTTGCCATTTGACGAAATGATAGGGGATGCCACGTCGACGTTCCGTTTTCAAAATGTTTTCCACCGTGTAGTAGTCTTTCGGTGTTTTCACTATGGGTTGTAATTCTGCCTCGTAAAACGTGCCTTGCAGTGTTTCTCCTTGTAGATCTTCCAGTTGATAGACGTGTGGCTGTCGAGGTTTATGGCGAACGATGACAAAGTGCTCGTCACTCCAGTTGGGCAAGTAACTTTTCTCAAATTATCCTTTCACTTTACTGATCCGTACCACATCTCCGCGTTTGTAACGGGGTGACGTGAGTGGTGGTGGACTGTGTGAGTACAGCGTACCACGCACTTGATGTTCGTTGCGTTCTGTCACATCGAGGGGAGCTCGCTGGATACTGCGATGATAGGCTCGATTGTACCCTTGGACCAGTTGAGGTAGTACATCGATGTACCGTCGGGTGTTTTGGGCGGTAAAATACTTGTACATTCGTCCTTTGAAGGTGCGATTGAATCGTTCCACCACAGAGGCTTTGGTCTCGTTGTACGTATGGAAGAAAAATACCTTCTGTTTCTTAAGAAAGGCTTGAAAGGGTCGGTTGAGAAATTATGTGCCTTCATCCGTTTGCAAATAGAGGGGTTTGCGCCCCGTCTTGAAAATCTGCTGGAACGCCCGTACTAGATTCTCTCCTGTTTTGGTGCGAATGGGTAGTACCCATGCATACTTGGATAAAATATCGATACAGGTCAACATGTACCGATGTCCATCATTGTGGGGTGCAAATCGACTC
Organism: Hanleya hanleyi; assembly: GCA_036873755.1. Taxonomy (NCBI): domain Eukaryota; kingdom Metazoa; phylum Mollusca; class Polyplacophora; order Lepidopleurida; family Hanleyidae; genus Hanleya; species Hanleya hanleyi. Next base: position 16,673 of record JAVTVY010014722.1, on the reverse strand, counting down.
ATATCCACTAAATCAGCCTGCCATTGTGCGTCTATGCCTCCTACGATGACTCGGTTACGGCGAAAATGTCGTCGGGCTGCTCGATGTAAACTATAAGTGTCTTGGGTTTTTAACCAGTCTCGAACTTCAGTTCGACTGATGCCTTGGGAATGGGCAGCTCGAGCGAGCGCTCCCACAGCGCTATACGCGGCTGGACTGGTAGGGTTGTAATACAAATCGGTTAACACCTTGTTCACTCTAGATGCTGACCCCTTTTTTCCCTTTCGGCACCCCCTCATCACTGTCTTCCTACCCCTCATCGGGGTGCCCCTGGGTCCCCGTCGGGGTGTGGTGTGTTCGCTTCATCAGGTGACACTGACACTCTAGCCTCTGTGCACCCTATAGATATAGTACTTTTCAGTTCCCCGGCTGTATCGGGTTCATGTAGTTGTTCATGGGGTTCAGCCAGTGCGTCCTCCATAGCACGAGCCCACGCCAACTGGTCTGATGATCGCTCGTCCGGTGTAAACAGCTGGTCCACAATAGGCACCACTTTCTCCACGGCTGACCACAGATCGGGGCCTAGGGTGAAGCCTCGCGTAGGGTCTTGGTAGCGGCCCAGGCGTAGGAAGAAGGTGGTACGGTATACGTAGATGGCATTGTCTATGTGGATGAGGTGTCCGTCGAGCTCACCGCTCAACACCCGTTTAAATTTGGTCCAGCCGTCACGAGGTAGTGTCACCGTATTCGATATGGTCTCAGCGGGCGCCCAGCAAATATCTCCACGGTCTTCCACCAGGGTGACTTTATCTTCATAGACGTGTAAACCCACCTGGGGTGTAAGGGGCAGGATGGCTCGTAGGTCGGGTGACATGCTTGCTCCAAATGTCGAACGGTGAATGACACACACTCTGTCTCACCCCTGGTATTTATAGTGTCAGGTGGGTACAGACATGAGTCGTACTATTCTGTGAGGGGGTCCTGTAGAGAGAGTACTTCATCGACCATGGGGACTACTTGTTCCAAAGCCGTCCATAGATCGGGGTCCAGAGTAAAACCACCTCGCTTGAGACAAAGGAGTCGAGCAAAATAGGGACCACGGAAAATGTAGACGTCGTCACACAGGTGAATGCTATCACCGTCGAGGTTACCGCATAACACCCGTTTCAAGGTAGTCCAGCCTTCCGGGGATAAAGAGACACGCGCTGGTTCAGACGTACACCAACACCTACTATCGTCATCGATGAGCTCCACGCGTTGGGGATACAACAATAGGGTGCAGTCCGGTGTAAGAGGTGCGGGTAGCTACAGAGTGCGCCTGGGGGTGGAGTACGTCGTGGACGTCGGTGATAATAGCTTTCAGCGCCTGCCATAATGCCGGACGGAGTAGGATAGAGGCACCACCACACTGTTCTAACCGGGGAAAAAAAGAATCATCTCTACCACTTCGTAGGTAGACACCGACTCCCACGTGCATGAAATCGACTTCGGGCTCTTTTCCCTGTAACAACCGTGTCAATAGAGTCCAGCCTGCTAGGGTTAAACATAGCTTCACCTCTCGGGGATGTTCTTCGATGAGCTGCAGTTCATGGTCATAGACGATGAGGATGACGTCAGGCGTGAGTTGGAAGAAGGCAAGCTCCGCTCCGTGCGCTGCCATAGTGGTGAATGACAAAACACCGACGAGGCAAATGTGTATATATCGATTCTTGCCCCTTCGTGAAAGTCCGTGATGACTCATCCGTAAAAAAACCTCTAGTCCGTAACCGTACACGTTATAGGTGCGCACCTCTCTCTATCCGTACCCGTAACCGTTCTAGTTTTTATTCCACCCTCACCCTTCGTGAAAGTCCGTGATCATTCGGGCTGTAATGTTATCTGCAATCATTTAACCTAGGAATTGACGAATTTGGTGCAAAATAGGCGGATTGTAAATTAACCCAGGAAGGGTGGTCGCGCGGACCTGGGTGTAGACACCCTGTAGACCACCAATGAGCATCCATTCTCATGTTTATAAATAGCCGCAATCATTTAACATAGGAATTTGCACTAGGTGAATTTTCGTGTAAAATGAAGGGATTCTGACGACACCCAGAATGCATCACTGGCGCCAGTGGTGTTGGACCTTTTCAGGGCCAACCCCCAATGTTATCTCAATACACGCAATCATTTAACGTAGGAATTGTGAATTTGGTGCAAAATCAGCGGATTGTAAATTAACCCAGGAAGGGTGGTCGCGCGGACCTCGGTGTAGACACCCATCACCAATGAGCATCCATTCTCATGTTTATAAATAGCCGCAATCATTTAACATAGGAATTTGCTAGTGCGAATTTTCGTGTAAAATGAAGAGATTGTGACGTCACCCAGGAATGGCGCCAGTGGTGTTGGCCCTTTTCAGGGCCAACCCCAATGTTATATGAATACACGCAATCATTTAACCTAGGAATTGACAAATTTGGTGCAAAATCAGAGGATTGAGAGTTAACACAGGAAGGGTGGTCGCACGTGGGCCTAGGCACCCATCAGCCACGTGTACATCGACTCTCATGTTATTAATACACGCAATCATTTAACATGGAAATTTTCCACTAGACGAATTTCGTGCAAAATGACGGGATTCTGGCGTAACCCAGGAAGGGTGGGGACCCCCACTATTGGCCAATGAGATGTCTATAAAAAGAGTCAATGAAATGGCTATAAAAAGAGCCAATCTGCTATCCCTAAAAAGAACCAATGAAGCCAGTATCACCGAGGTTGAAACAGCCAATGAAAATGACCTGTATGTCAGTATAAAGCCAGGAGGAGCGTGGTGAGCGGCATTCCAAAACTTTTCACCATACTGCAAAGACGTACAGCTAATATTGAAAGAAGAAGATGAACCGCGTGGCAAAAATGTCGACAACGAAGGCTTCGGGGCGAATGGCCCAGATACAACAGGAGATCGCCCGGAGGCAAAGACGAGCCATGGTCAAAGCCATCAAAGAGTTTTGGTTCGCAGAAATTCAAGGCTGGTGCAGATACATAGAAAACGACAACAACAACGTCAACCGGGCAGCAGCACTGAATCTCACGGCCCTGATAAGGACGGCCAGAACAGTGGGGGACGAGGCCTGGCTGGTGCACCTCCAAAACACCATGGAGGAGATGCACCCTCCCCCTCCACCACCACCACCACGACAACACCAACAACAACAACAACAACAACAACAACAACAACAACAAGTGGAGCCAGAATATGTGGAACTAGGAACCATACCACCCGCCCGCTTCCTGCAAGACCTTCCCATATCTGCTGACATTGAAGACGGACAACAACAACACAGATACACCATGGAACCATACCGATATTTCTCAGTCAGTGAGATGGAGTAGACAGAAAAACTCCCCCCTGAAGAAAACAGGGTCAACAAATTGACTTCAACGGCCCTTTTCAGGGCCAACCCATTGTTGTCGAAAGAGAACTTCTAACTTGGCACATTCAATTCAAAGTCCTACATCATGTCCTCTTTATTCTATAGTATTACCAAACTCCAACACCAAAAAACAATCCCTGCCCCATCAACGGCCCTTTTCAGGGCCAACCCCTTACTTCCAAACACACAGGGTTTTTTTTCTCAGTGTTTTAGGGCTAACCCATGCAAAAATTTGGTGCAAAATGAGCGGCATGATTGCAGATAACATTACAGCCCGAATCATAACGGACTTTCACGAAGGGGGAGGGTGGAATAAAAAAACTAGAACGGTTACGGGTACGATACGATACGATACGATACGATACGAATTTTCATTACGATCAAAGTAAACGTACACCGAATCATAACGAACAAGGGGGCGGGTGGAATAAAAAAACTAGAACGGTTACGGGTACGATACGATACGATACGATACGATACGAATTTTTATTACGATCAAAGTAAACGTACAGTGATCAAGGGGAAGTAACTCCCAACATAAACAAAAACACTGATACGGGTACGGATAGAGAGAGGTGCGCACCTATAACGTGTACGGCTACGGACTAGGGGTTTTTTACATTTTAACATGGCAAAATTTAGACGGTGAATTTGGTGTAAAATGAAGGCATTCTGTCGTGACCCAGAATGCATTGGGGTAATATTATAAAGAGTGGAATGGACTTTAACCTGGAAATTGATGTGTTATTTACCTATTGTTAGCTAGGTATGTGTGCAGGAGTTGGTGTTATTTTTGTTTGTTTGTGCTTTTGAGTTTACAAGTTTCCTCTTTCGGAAAGATGGGTTGGCCCTAAAAAGGGCCTTTGGAAGATGTAAGCGATTACATCGTTGGGGACACGTGGCATTGTCTTCTCACAGTACACACCGGTCATATCAAGGCTATGAATTCACACACTAGGGGGTTGTAATCGTCCGGACACTCTGGTAATCGGGCATGTCGGTGTATACAGGCTATACACAAGGCTTGATGCCCACAGGGGAAAATGGCGTATTTGGCGAAGTGATTACAGCATTCCACGCAGCGTAAATAGGGTGCTGCTTGGCATTCTGTGTTGGATGCCAGTCTTCTTTCTATTGCGGTAGCGTAGTGCATGACGTCTTCAATTTGTTCGTTTTCTATTTCGCTTATTTTTCTTCTATTCTCTCTTATTCTGTTTTTTCTTGAGTCTTTTCTGTTTTTTCTTGACTTTCTTTTTCGGGTACTGTCTTTTTCTGTGTTTTCTTGAGTCTTTCCTCTTCTCCTCTTTTCCTTCTCCTTCTTCTTCTTCTCCTTCTTCTCCTTCTTCTTCTGTTTCTTCTCCTTCTTCTTCTGTTTCTTCTCCTTCTTCTTCTGTTTCTTCTCCTTCTTCTTCTTCTTCTCCTTCAGCTTGGAGGCTTTGTTGTTGTTTCAAGATATCTTCTAGCACTCGGTCCATTTCGTCAAAACGTTGGTATTCGAGTGTCGTAAGATCCGGTGTCGCTCCTGGGGGGTGACTAAGATCCGGTGTGGCTCCTGGGGGTCACTAAGATCCGGTGTGGCTCCTGGGGGTCACTAAGATCCGGTGTCGCTCCTGGGGGGTCACTAAGATCCGGTGTCGCTCCTGGGGAGTCACTAAGATCCGGTGTCGCTCCTGGGGGGTCTTGATTATGGTCGCCCTGTGGTTGTTCTTCAGGTTTAAATAGGTCTTCCATTATAGCATCCAGCCATGGCTCATCATGTACCATATCAATGATGTTACCGAGCAGTTGTATTTCATCATCATTTGTCATGAAGTCTGGTAACAGGATGTCAATATCCATGATTTCAGCCAGGGATGACTCCATGACTGTGGACTCAGGCTGGTCAAATACGGTGTAATAGGCTGGTGAATTTGCACTGGTAAAATGAAAAGCTTCTCCACGTCTAATAGAGACTGGCATAATTGTGAATGAATCAGTAAATACTGCGCACTATTTATAGTGTAACGCACGGACGTGAGCGTAATAGCGTAATTTTTATATCACATCTTTGTGCTCACTTACGCTGGAGAAATATTTTTGTGTTTCTTTTCCAATTTTAAACCGGTGTGATTTTGCAATAAATGCGAGTGCACGTATAAATTTTATTTCAAGTTGAACTGGGGCAACTGATGGTGTAGCATTTAAAAATTTAGAAGGGTAGCGGTAGACTAAACCACTATTTTGTAATGATTTTATCGATTTTTAAACCCGTAACGTTATGGTTAGGTAGTGTGGAAAACCCGGTACACTGGAAATAAATCGGTTTTCCTGGGTAAAAATACGTCAAGTATGTTCCTCACAGCCTTATAATGTCACCCTGAAAATTGTAGCTGGTTTATCGAAAGAAAACTAGGAAATTTTATCGTATCACACCGGCTACGGTAACACAGCACTATACAGTGTGCAGGCAAAATGTGAGTACAGCTATGGGTGTCAAATGGGATGTGTTACCGTAGCCGGTGTGATAAAATTTCCTAGTTTTTTCTTTTCGATAAACATGCTGCAGTGAACTCACATTTATTGCAAAAAATGAGACCGGTTTTAAAGTTGGGAAAATAAAACACAAATTTTTTTAGCAGATACCCACTCACACAGGCCGCCATTTTGAACCCACCACCACCACCTCCCACAGGCCACCATTTTGAACCCACCACCACCACCACCTCCCACAGGCCACCATTTTGAACCCACCACCACCACCTCCCACAGAACGCCTAGACTATAAATAACGCGTAGTATGTTGCCATTTATTCACAACTACAATCATGGGTACAAGACGAAGGCTATTCACCGATCCTAGAGAACACAGAGAGGTGATTACGAGTCAAGAACATAACGATGGAGTGACAATAATTACAAGCTTTGAGCAGGTTATTACCAACGAAACGATGATACGGCGAAGTGAAGAACAACTCGAAAAGCTCAGGAGGGAGGCAATGGAAGAAGATGCGAGGTTGATGAGACAGCGAAGTCAAGAACAAGACGAAGAGATCAGGAGAGTGGCAATGGAAGAAGATGAGGATGTAACTGATGATGAACTCCCCTGGTTAAACAGTAACAGACCTCCAGCAAATACAACGGCTACCCAAACGCCAATTATAACAACGCCGGCTACCGAAACAACAACAACAACAACAACAACAACAACAACAACACCACCACCACCATGCTCTTGGGCCGAGGTAACCCGCCTCAACGAGCAAATTAATCACATGAGACAAGACATGGAACAAATGGACGCTGTGATTTCAAAACAAGAACAAGACCTACATAAGGAAGAAAGTAAATCAAGCTGCAGCGTGTGTACAGACGAGGAAAGCCTGTACGCCCTATTTCCGTACGGGCATTTATGCCTATGTGAAGAATGCTGGGTGACGCTAACATGTATAGGGGACATGTGCCACTGCGCTGAAACGGACGAACAGCATTTAAAGATCAAGTGTCCCGTCTGTAGGAAGCAGGTGGCCGGGGTAAAGAGAATCTACCGCTCATAAAACAAGTGTCGTAACACTTTTTCAAAGGCCCTTTTCAGGGCCAACCCATCTTTCCGAAAGAGGAAACTTCTAAACTCAAAGCACAAAAAAAAAACCAAAAAAAAAACACCAGCTCCCATCACCCCTATGAAAAAAAAAAAAAAACCTAAGGTCTTCACCACAATAGACTCTTAATGTTGAATTTTTTTAATACAATTATCTTTGCAAAAAGAATGAACACTAACAGCCATTTTTTTTAATTTTCTACTATTTTTATTAACACAAATAGAATGAACGTGTTCACCAGACTCTGGGTATTGAATTTTTAATACAATTATACGCTATGAAGGCGCTTCAATGCACATAGAATGAACATAAAATGAACATAAAATGAACATAGTGTAGGAATACGTCAGGAGAGAAGCCGTATTTTCAGCTTGAGCAAGACTGGCAGATGATAATGTCTAAATGTTCCAATGCAATAAGACTTGAAAATGTTCAATATTTATACAACAAGACAATAGAATGAACGTCTTCAACTCTGAGTATTGAATTTTAATACAATTAACAGTAAAACTCTGAGTATTGAATTTTTAATACAATTATACGCTCTCAAGGCGCTTCAATGAACGTGTAGGAATACGGTAAATGTTTTTCAACACCAGACTTGAAATGTTCAATAGTTATGCAACAAGACTTGTTTGAACTCATCATCGTCTTTCCGCCCCTGGTGCACGTAGATGTAGGTAGCAATCTGTTCACGTGGAATTCTGGGAGCGCAGGCAGCTTCCACTGCCAGGGCAATTTGCTCCTCGGTCACGTCCTGTAGTGCCTCAGTGATGAGCGCGTATGAGGGTATTATATTGTCCACACACGTATGCATGTTTATCGGACTGTTGTTCCCACAGCCTGCACATGCTTGGGTAGGCAAGTGTGGAATACGAGGTCTGATAAGATCCAGGAATGTGTCGATGTACTTCTTACAAATATACTGAGTCACCTGGTCAGACAGGGCTTCATGAATTGTAGCTGTGAGACTCTGCAACTTCCGCCACGCCGTTATTTTCAAGGTGACACCCTGAGGACAAGGAACACGCTCTTGCGTATCTAACCTCATTTTCCATTTGCGTATATGCACCAGGAGCTGGTCGTTGAAATAGGCACAGCTGACAAAGATGTCGTCACCCACATAAAATTTCGCTTCGTCACTCCCCTGGTCGCGAATGACCGCATCGATGGCGTAATCAAGGGTCTGCAGTTTTAGCCAGGTGTCGAAGGTCAAGGCAATATGCCTAGCTGGTCTGTCGTTAATGGCCGGTGCGTTAAAATGCACTTCTTCGTCTTTGACACTCACAGTTAAATAGGCTGAGAGCTCCCAAATGTTCGTGTGGGCTGCCTGGTAGGCCTGCTGGATAATGTTATTGATCTCCTGCACAGACATAGGAAGTTGCACCTCTTCTTCTTTCACGGGCTCAGGCACTTGCTGAAGCACTGACTCAGGTATTTCTAAAGGTGTTAGTCGGGGCCGTTTGGGTCGTGCACCGCGTTTGGCAGGTACACCAGACGCTGGGTGCGTACGTTTGCTAACTGTACGCTCTTCGGTGGTGTCCATGACTAAGATATCATCATCTTGTATAAGGTCGGCTTGAAGTAGATCTGCTAGTTCTTCATTTCCCGTCTTCTTCAACCCCTACACGAAGGCTAGAAATGCATAGGGGGTAGAGGGCAGTAGACCGTCGATGAGGGCTCTGTTTTGTGATGAAGTGGTTTTCTCAGCCATGATATCTTCGACACGCTGTTTCAGAAATATGTTTTCCTCCATAAGCAGATCACATAATTCGGCCACATGCTGCATCTCATCAATGAGGCGAACACGGTACTTTCGAAGCTTCACTAAAAAGTATGACTCCATGACTGTGGGCTCAGGCTGGTGAGTAACTGCTACGGTGTAATAGTCTGGTGAATTTGCACTGGTAAAATGAAAAAAATTAAAAGGTTCTCCACAGCTCATACAAGCAGGCAAGCAGGCTGGCTGGCTGGCTAGAGGTGAGGCAGCCAGGCAGGTAGGCAGGCAGGCAAGCAGGCAGGCAAGCAGGCAGGCAGGCAGGCTGGTCAGGTCAATCAGGCAGGTAGTGCAATGAATACACCCCACCCCTAAAAATTGCCTCCTTTTATACATTTTTCTACAATCCGCCATTTTGGTCCCACCACCACCACCACCCACAGGCCGCCATTTTGAACCCACCACCACCACCTCCCACAGGCCGCCATTTTGAACCCACCACCACCACCTCCCACAACCCGCCATTTTGAACCCACCACCACCACCACCCACAACCCGCCATTTTGAACCCACCACCACCACCACCCACAACCCGCCATTTTGAACCCACCACCACCACCACCCACAACCCGCCATTTTGAACCCACCACCACCACCTCCCACAGGCCGCCATTTTGAACCCACCACCACCACCTCCCACAGGCCGCCATTTTGAACCCACCACCACCACCTCCCACAGGCCGCCATTTTGAACCCACCACCACCACCTCCCACAATGACCCCTGTGACGGAATACTCGCTTCTGATTGGCTGTCGCTGTGACGTCACAGAGGTCATATGCAAATTTCTGAGGTCAAGTTGACACAATTTACGCTTTGTATACTACTACAAGGGCAGCCGAGAATACATCTAACGCAGTAACGGGCAAGAACGAATATGACTGATACAGCACCAAATGGCGGCCTCTGATTGGACGAGAGTCTTCTTGAATTGTAAACATACCCAACGCGGCTCCCCCAGCGTGGGTATGATGTACTGGAGGGGAGAATAAATCATATGAAAAAACCCCCCCATGTTGTTGTTGTTGTTCTCTCATCTCTCATCTCTCATCCTTGTTGTTGTTGTTGTTTTTCTTTCATCTGTGTATATCATGGCGTCAAGGCGATATGTTAGAGCGTTAAGGCGTAACGACGGGCGTTAAGGCGAAACGACGGGCGCTCGGAGCTCGGGGATGGAGTAGTCGGGAGCTCGGAGCTCGGGGATGAGGCAGGCAGGAGCTCGGAACTCGGAGCTCGGGGCCCCACATTTTTTGCTTTCTACACTACTCCTAAATGTAAGAAAGGGCCGGATGGAAAATCCGGACCCTACGTCTAAGGGAAAATTGGAACTCTTCTGTGTTCGGAGGTAGTTTTAGTGAAACCGGAAGTGACGTCACACACTTGCGCAGACCCACCACAATGAATGACCCGGATGTAAACAAGTCCCCGGATGAATGAACAGTTCAGTACAGGCCGGGGAAAACCCGGATGGAAAATCCGGACCCTACGTCTAAGGGAAAATTGGAACTATTCTGTGTTCGGAGGTAGTTTTAGTGAAACCGGAAGCGGCTCCCCCAGCGTGGGTATGATGTGCTGGAGGGGAGAATAAATCATATGAAAAAAACCCCATGTTGTTGTTGTTGTTCTCTCATCTCTCATTCTTGTTGTTGTTGTTGTTTTTCTTTCATCTGTGTATATCATGGCGTCAAGGCGTTATGTTAGAGCGTTATGGCGTAACGACGGGCGTTGAGGCGAAACGACGGGAGCTCGGAGCTCGGGGATAGAGTAGTCGGGAGCTCGGAGCTCGGGGATGAGGCAGGCAGGAGCTTGGAACTCGGAGCTCGGGGCCCAAAATTTTTGCTTTCTACACTACTCTTAAATGTAAGAAAGGGCCGGGGGAAACCCGGATGGAAAATCCGGACCCTACGTCTAAGGGAAAATTGGAACTCTTCTGTGTTCGGAGGTAGTTTTAGTGAAACCGGAAGTGACGTCACACACTTGCGCAGATCCACCACAATGAATGACCCGGATGTAAACAAGTCCCCGGATGAATGAACAGGTCAGTACAGGCCGGGGAAAACCCGGACGGAAAATCCGGACCCTACGTCTAAGGGAAAATTGGAACTCTTCTGTGTTCGGAGGTAGTTTTAGTGAAACCGGAAGCGACGTCACACACTTGCGCAGACCCACCACAATGAATGACCCGGATGTAAACAAGTCCCCGGATGAATGAACAGGTCAGTACATGCATTCCTATCATTCAAATGACCTTGAACTATCACGTGACCTCTCCGTGATGGAAAACCCCAGAACCAAGTGAGTACATGCATCCCATACCCAGGTCACGCCCGATTCACGCAGACCGGAAGTGACGTCATACACCTGCGCACAACCGTGATGGAAAACCCCCAGAACCAAGTCAGTACATGCATTCCATACAGTGAGACGAGGTCAAAATACTCGCTTCTGATTGGCTGTCAAAGATGACGATATGCAAATTTTTGAGGTCAAAGGACAATGGTAGTGAATATACACACTCTATACTGGATATGACCTTGAACTGATCACGTGACCTCCCGGTGATGGCAAATACCCAGAACCAAGTCAGTACATGCATCCCATATACCCAGGTCACGCCCGATTCACGCAGACCGGAAGTGACGTCATACATCTGCGCACAACCGTGATGGAAAAACCCCAGAACCAAGTCAGTACATGCATTCCATACAGTCAGACGAGGTCAAAATACTCGCTTCTGATTGGCTGTCAAAGGTCACGATATGCAATTTTTTTTAGGTCAAAGGTCAATGGTAGTGAATATATGCACTCTATACTGGAGGTCAAAGGTCAATGGGAGTTAATATACGCCCTTGATAGGGGTTTTCTCCTAGTTCAGGGGGTAAAGTCCGTGTTCCGTTTTTTATAACATGCACCCACCCATGACTTGATAGGCAGACTCCGATAAGCCCGGGGACCGATATTAGCCCTTTTGGATAGGGCTGATAGGAGTTTTCCTCTATTGTAGGGGTAAAGTACGTGTTCCGCTTTTTATATTTTCGGGACAAATCCTAATTTTACATACACCCACTCCCCCACCCTCTCAGCAGGCCCCGATAAGCCAGGGGCCGATATTAGCCCTTTGGGATAGGGTTGATAGGAGTTTTCCCCTATTTTAGAGGTAAAGTCCGTGTTCCGCTTTTGATATTTTCGGGACAAATCCTAATTTTACACACACCCACCCATGATTGGATGGCCCTGGAAGAGCGCTTCATTTTGACATCTTACTCGACCCAATCAGTCTACCAGGAGCCCCTCTCGCCCCTGAAGATTGCCGAACATTGTCATGAAAACCCACGTATTTGGGACTACTTTCTGTCCGCGGAGGCAGACCGCATCACCGCCAAACCGCGTTACCGCGGAGGAATCCCCTAACATGTCTAAACATGATCCAAGGTCAGAGACGGGATGAAAGGATACAGGTCAGCTCAAGTGCACTCAATGACCTTTGACCTCCGCCACGTGACCGCCACAATTTCCGAGGTCAAAGGTCAATGCGAGGGATTATCCTCGCTGTGTACTACTAGCCGCCAACAGTTTTCAATGATGCCTACAAGACATCATGATATTCCAAAATTATAAAATCCGTATCGCTGATCAGTATTCTTAATCCATAATAATCGTTGTAAGGTCGTCATCTAGAGAATGATGTACCCCAGTCCCTTTAAGACGGTAGAGATGAACTGCTTTATGCAGTTTGTAATATTGTATCAAGAGCGGAGAGTATATTTTATATCCACAATATGATCTAATATGGTGAAGAGTAATAGTTTACTGAAGATATTGACGCCTATCCCTGACGAGAAATAGCATTTTTACCAACTTGAAGTTTGCAAGTTTGCGAGTGGTGACTGGGATAGACATATAGATATGAACTAATATAAGGCTACGATGGCGTCGCTGTCGCGTCGCTGTAACAACTGTGAAATATTCATCGTGCTGAAGCTCTAATATGTATCGACAGGGACAATGTAAATATATTGCGCCGTTATTGAATTATTGACTGAGATCGGGTTCAAATGGCGGCCATCTTGAATTTGACTTTTCCAATATTGAGATGGGACTTCCTTTCAATGTTCCGATAAAAGAACAAGGAACATATTGAAAACAGATAAAACTGTGCAGGATTCTAGATGCTAATATATCATAGAAATGCTACGTTGAAGAACGTTTGAATAAATTATATTTGTTTAACAGTGTATCTGTCTAAACAAGAAATGCTAAGAGTAAGTGAACAATGTTTGAATGAGATAAACCCTATATAGCAATGCACGTGAATCCAAGAAATGCTATCAAATCAGTAAGCAGTGCCGCTAAAGAAAGGGAGGCTTCGATTTTTAAATTAAACAGCGACGCTGTGAAATGTACAGAAGCATAGATAGGACATGGGTGAAAAAAAATTTTCGTCCACGAAATTATCTCCGACCCGGAGAAAATTATCTCCGACCCAGAGATACATCTCCGACCCGGAGAAATTTATCCTTGACCCGAAGAAACTTATCTCCGTCCCCGAGATACACCTCCGATCCTGAGAAACTTATCGCCGACCCGGAGAAAATTATCTCCGACCCCCTGATACATCTCCGGCCCGGAGATAATTGAACAATGAGAGTCGAGCTGCGGTAACGATCGCTGCAACACCATTGGTCAATTATCTCTGGGTCGGAGATAATTATCTCTGGGTCAGAGATGTATCTCGGGGTCGGAGATAAGTTTCTTCGGGTCGGAGATAACTTTCTCCGGATCGGAGATAACTTTCTCCGGATCGGAGATGTATCTCGGGGTCGGAGATAATTTTCTCCTGGTCGGAGATAATTTCGTGGACGGAAAAATAATTTTCACCTATGTCCTATCTATGCTTCCGTAGAAATGAGAAGAACTCTAGAATGGTGCAGTCATGCTGTAGAGAAGGAAAGGCTGAAAGTTTAAAATGGCGAAGTGGCGCTGTGAGCTGAGAAGAACTTCAGTCGGGAATGGTGTATTTGACGCTGTAGAGATTGAGAGGCTTTAATGTTGTCATCACAAACCATGCTTTCAGTTTAAGGTGTATATGTATAAATCGATACAGTAGGAAAGATGATAAGTTGATCCAGTTCATTATACTTTCGTTCCCAAGAAATCTTCTCTAAAGCAGTCACAGGATTGCCAAATCGACTATCTTAGAGAGAACCAGTGACTGGACATTCCTAGGAAGTCACGATGACAATCCAGGAAATGACTACATTTATGTTCAGCTGAAGCAGCAGAAAAGTCGTTAAAGAGGCTCTAACTTTGAGTCAATGTGACTCCTACCTCTAGGTATCCAGACAGCAATACACCATAACAAATAATATACCGGTACCTGTAACGAAAATCAACCTTCTGATAGTTAGTCATGTACAGATATGACGACAGAAATCATTCAAAGTTCGATCACGAATATAACATCTCGAAATACCGCCATTAAAATATCATTCGGGCCAGAAAGACATTTTGCAGATAGGTTAACCAATCGAATGACTTGTTATAGGATGTAGCATATGGCTGAACGGCTGAAGTTTGTGTTCAACGTATTCATTTGTGAATTGTAAACACACTTTAGAAAGGCATGCAAGGGAGCTTCACAGATTTCTATGATGGCCGAGAAGGGACATCGCTGTATTGTGTTATGAATCTGGACCGACACACGAAGGCAGGATGCGAAGTCGCGAAGGCAGGATGCGAAGTGGCGAAGCCAGGATGCGAAGAACGAAGGCAGGATGCGAAGCGCGAAGTCAGGATGCGAAGGCAGGATGCGAAGTGCGAAGTCACGATGCGAAGCGCGAAGTCAGGATGCGAAGTCAGGATGCGAAGCGCGAAGTCAGGATGCGAAGTCGCGAAGTCAGGATGCGAAGTGGCGAAGCCAAGATGCGAAGCGCGAAGTCAGGATGCGAAATCAAAACATGAAGCGCGAAGTCAGGATGCGAAATCAAAACAATGCGAAGCGCGAAGCCAGGATGCGAAGTAGCGAAGCCAGGATGCGAAGCGCGAAGTCAGGATGCGAAATCAAAACAAAACAATGCAAAGTCTGGAATCGGAGCGCGAAGTCAGGATGCGAAGGCAGGATGCGAAGCGCGAAGTCAGGATGCGAAGTGAGGATGCGAAGCGCGAAGTCAGGATGCGAAATCAAAACAATGCGAAGCGCGAAGTCAGGATGCGAAATCAAAGCAATGCGAAGCGCGAAGTCAGGATGCGAAATCAAAACAATGCGAAGCGTGAAGTCAGGATGCGAAATCAAAACAATGCGAAGCGCGAAGTCAGGATGCGAAATCAAAACATCAGCATTGGGCATGATTCTATCAAAACGAGGCCGGCTTGTAACCCAGATTCCTAATATGCATTGCAGAGGCAATTGCAGATTATTGCTGGTTGTTATTATCACAGCAACGGAGGAAGTAAAATTATTCTAATTTGTACCTTTTGCTTTGCATTACTGATGTTTTATAGAAATTCACAAATGGTAATTTGAATATTTTCAGATCTGGTGTTTCGGGAATGATTAAAACCGACCCGAATAATTGCTAATTAATACTGAAGGGCTCAAAGCTTTCGTAAGGCTCTAATTAGCCTGGTGACTGTTCAGGTTGACATTTTTATTCCAATCTTACAAAATTTCCAGTTAGCCTGGTGTGTGAATGGGCCATACCATCTAAAAACAATTGAGAATTATTGCTTACCAGATAAATTGCTAAGCAGATCAAAGTGGCAGTATTAATAACATTATGCTAACCGACGAAGTGCTAACACTCTAGTAGGACTTAGTCTCGTGCATTTCAGGTTGAACAGATCATCCCAAGGCTGGTTAAAATTAATTTCCTGTTTAGCATGATGTTAAAAATAAAATCCCCAAACATTGCCTCGTTTTTGTGGATTTTTGTTATTCTATCAAGGGATGATTTCCTGTCTTCACTATATTTGTGGGAACTCACAACCAGCAATAATATATCTAGAAAACGGGAACCCAGTTACTCTTATTCAAACATAAATGGGCCAATTCCCATGGCATCCGGCTATCTCCCACGTTGTATTTTTAGTGTGACAGTTTGGCGGCGGAAATTGACACTTGGACTAAATAATATGATATAGCCTACGAACACCCTCCACGTAAATTTTTGTCAAATTCTTATTATTAAATTTGTTAATTAGGGTATGTTGTGATTCCATAATGAGGCTGAGTGATCCATGTCGATGATCATGATCTTGCAGAGCCGATATGCCTACACCTCGAGGGATGACGGTAAATTTTGGGTGGCCCTGAAAAGGGCCGTTGCGAGAGCGACATGCGTTTTTAGCGGGATTGAGACCGTTTCCGAGAACCGTTATGATACCATGCAGTATTATCACTCAGTGATAGATGGTTTTGAATTTCGAATAATATTTGAACAAATATATATCAATTTTTGCATTTTCAATTCTGGTTTATAACTGTGCAAGTTTTAAATGCACACCCAAAGCCTGTTTTATCGAACTATTTGATTTGGCTGTTTCTGTGGTGGACACTGACGGGGAATTCTGGAAATGAATTAGAACACGGCCGATTTGTACCAAATAGAATAGACAGGAATATCTCTTTATTTATGCTTATATTCCAAAGGGTTGACGTAAACAGAGAAACAATAAATTGACAATGTTTGGCGGCCTCGACAATCTCGACTTCGGACTCCAAACTATATGCATCGTCGGATGAATGATGTAACTACAGTTTATTGAACAGAAAAATCGTTTGGCTTGTATCTGGATCTAGTTTCATTAAATTTTAGTGTACATTTATTGAGATATCTACTTCTAAGTCGCTTGACTTCGGTCTCGGAGCGTCGATTCCAAAGATGAGGAGGAAAAAAAAGAATAAAAAGAAAAAAATTGGGGCGGC
>JAVTVY010014721.1:0-61477 GCA_036873755.1 Hanleya hanleyi | reverse complement strand
CTCTTTGATTTCAGATTTCTCTATGACCTGTCACAGTACTCGGCCAATGCTTCATCTCTTTGGAGAATGTTTCATCTGTTAGTTTCAGATTTCTTTTTGACCGGTCACAGATCCAAGATATTGCAGATCATATCTAATGTTACATCTCTTTGATTTCAGATTTCCCTAGGACCTGTCACAGTACCCAGACTATGCAGATGTTATCTACTGTTTCATCTCTTTGGTTTCAGATTTCTCTGTGACTGGTTATATAGTACCCAGACATTGCAGTACTCGGCCAATGCAGATCATATCTACTGTTTCATCTCTTTGGAGAATGTTTCATCTGTTAGTTTCAGATTTCTTTTTGACCGGTCACAGATCCAAGATATTGCAGATCATATCTGATGTTACATCTCTTTGATTTCAGATTTCCCTAGGACCTGTCACAGTACCCAGACTATGCAGATTATATCTACTGTTACATCTCTTTGATTTCAGATTTCTCTATGGACTGTCACAGAACCCAGACAAAGCAGATCATATCTACTGTTTCGTCTCTCTGGTTTCAGATTTCTCTTTGACCTGTCACATATCCCAAACAGTCACAGATCCCATTGTATCTACTTTTTCATCTGTTTGGTTTCAGATTTCTGTATGTCCTGTCACACATCACAGACTATGCAGATCGTTTGTCTACTGTTTCATCTGTTTGGCTTCAGCAGATTATTTATCTACTGTTTGTTCTGTTGGGCTTCAGATTTCTCCATGGTCAGTCACAGATCCCAGACTATGCAGATCATATCTACTGTTTGGTTTCAGATTTCTCTTTGACCTGTCACTTTCCCCAGAATATGCAGATCGTATATCTGCTGTTCATCTGTTTTGTTGCAGATTTCTCTATGATGTGTCATAGATTCTATCTAGACTATGCCGATCGAATCTAATTTTTCATCGTTTGTTTTCAGATTTCTCTACGACCTGTCACAGATCTCGGACAATACAGATCATGTTTTATCAAGCAGTCTTGTCTGCTCTTGCCTTCTTCAAGACAACCTGTGCTACTTTTGCATTTCTGACACTTTCTTCACTCAGGTAATGATCACAGAGGCCAGGCTAGGGGGTTTGGATTAAAAATGCTTGCTAAAGTACGAGATGTGAAAAGCAAGTTAAGCTATTTGTCCTTGACATTCCTGTCGGTCATTTTTGAAGTGCTGAAATACTGTGTACATTATCATTGTGTTTAAAATTATTGTACCTACCTCTTAAACATACTAATCACTGAAGCACAGAATTGTCCAGTTGCTCTCTTTATATGCCTATCCTTAGACATGGGGCAAATAGGAACCCTTTTCATTTTGAGGTCAAAATGTCCAAGGAGATCACTGTGATAAAAATAATCTGGATCATGACAAACCTCAGGTATATCACTACTGGTACCTTGATCTTGTAGGCATAAATCTGTGAGTCTACAATTTACTTTATGCCTTTCTCATTTGAGATTGCAAATATTAATTCTGGTCAAATGTGTGGGCAAGTTTTGAAGCCCTACAGGCTCTTGTTAAATTTGATTTGGAATGTGA
Organism: Hanleya hanleyi; assembly: GCA_036873755.1. Lineage (NCBI taxonomy): Eukaryota > Metazoa > Mollusca > Polyplacophora > Lepidopleurida > Hanleyidae > Hanleya > Hanleya hanleyi. Next base: position 59,915 of record JAVTVY010014721.1, on the reverse strand, counting down.
ATTTTTAAACTCCTGCCTTTGTCAAGGGAAATAACTTTGCTGAAAGTGTTGATCAATACTCATGGTTCAGTACAATATGCAGCTGACCAGAAGCAGAAGGCTGATCGCAGTTTCTCCTACATTAAAGTGTAACTGTGGTACTTGTGTAAGTGCACCTCATATTCAAGTTAACGATGTGAATAATAAAACATCTTTCCCAACATTCTGTTATTTTATGGCTCAGAGGGTTCAAAGGCAACTTTCTACAGTGGGAGAAATCTTCACTGCCCCTTTTTGACGTCATAAATTGAGTGTCCTCATGCAGTCTGCTTGATGTCGAGGCAGTGCAGAGAATGGAACAGATTAACAATGTTGCGTTGTGAGATGGATAATCGTTCCATAATAACGTCGCAAGTTGCGATATGCTTGTGGCGCTGTGCATTACAATAACATTAATAACTTTGAAATTGTAAAATTTAAAGTCGTAAAACAAGAAACAGGGTATAAATTCAATAATTTGGAAGATTATCTTGAATATGATGTAAACTTACAGAAGTACCACAGTTACACTTTAAGATGTGATACAATTTATTAGAGTGACTGATCAGAATTAGTAGCAAAATTTGGTGGTGATTGAAAGTTAGTAGATTGATTCAATTAATGGGTGCTCATCATAAGGACAAATGAGGACATACAACTGAAATTACTTTCAAAGTTTTATTCCATTTGCAGGTAGGAGTAAATATTGCATCATTTGATCTGTCAGTCGACGATGCCTTGTAGTATGGCGATCTTGGTGCTGGTAGCTGAAAATCGGTGACTCCAAAATTTTATTTGGAAATTTACAGGTAAATAATCTGCACTTTCATAAAGTCTAAGTAATCTCAAGACATGCTGAAATAAAACATGTTATGTTGTAATTATTATTAGGTTTTATTATGTAAACTAGATTCCACCTAACGAATTTCAATTCTCTCTCTCTCTCCAATGTAGGACGCAGTGTTAATTAGTTCGTCCTAACTGCTAAGAATGAAGGATCTAAATTGGTGATGTTGCAGTGAATTCCTTCTCTAAATGCATACGATATATGTGAGAAATTTTATTAATTGCGTGTTGATATGATATATATTTCTTCACAGAATAACCCATGCTACAGTACACTTGTCCTCATGGTGGTGAATAATCCAAGCATAAAACCAATGCCATCGCAGTGTGGATGATCTGCTATTTGAGAGTTGAGATCCTCAGCCGGAGACTGTCACAGTGTGGATAATCTGCTATTTGAGAGTTGAGATTCTCAGCCGGAGACTGTCCCAAAAATTTTGAAACATTATGTCAAATCGACAGAACTTGAGAGCTGTACTCTTCCAGACTCATTTCTTTATAGTGTAAATTTCCATTCAACTTCACAATAAGCGACTCCTAGACTGCATTGCAACGTCACAGAGGAGCAACCTGTCAAATAAAAGGATGATGAAATCAGATTTTAATATATGCTTTTGATATGGTGTCTGCGAGCCACATGTATCATTGACATACTTCAGTTTAACTGATCTCAACATGCTCAAAAAAGACCAAATTGGAATGGTGTTCTGACAATGTAATGAATTTCATTATAATGAGGGTTCACTGTATATTCATACGATTGCACATTATGTCTGTCAAATCTGTGATTCACTGCTTAAAGGTGAAATGCAAAGGTCATATTTTGTCTTTTATGTTCTTCATGGGTTAATGTTGGAACTATCAGCTAATTTACTTCTTTTGGTTTTATTAGAAGTATTTTGTCTACTAGCTAGTGGCTTTAGAAAAGTTGGTATCTCAAGCCTGGTCGATTTCAAATGAAATCTGCATCACTTATCTGGCCTTGTTACCCCTCGGGCAAATGTGCCCGAATGGTATTGTCATCGTTGCTTCATCTGTCTGTCTGTCTGTGGACACGGTTTCTCAAGAAGGATTATAGCCAGCATCTCTCACAATTCGGAAACATCACATGGCATCAAAATAACTCCCATTTAGCACCATGTTAAAAATTGCTGAAGTGAATGGATTACCTCGGCAATTGCTGAATGCTGTGGCCAATTGTGAGGGTTGAGCCAGGCATTGAAATTCATACCACTTATGCATCTGGTGAAAGGTGAGAAGCTTATTGAAATGACTGACCGTGGCCTATTTTATCAAGGTCAAATTCTATTATTTGCTATACATTATTTAAAGATTAAAGCTAAGGTCTCCAAATTCATATTAAATATGCAATTGGTGATTGCCTAGAAGCCTATTCCAGTGGACTGACCTTGATCTATTTTTTCAAGGTCATATACTGTTATGAAATGTTTTGAATTATGATATAACATGAAGAAATGTAGCTACTAGGCTTTCAAAATTAATACTATGTATACATCTGGCGATGGCCCAGAGGTGAGCTGAAGATGACTGACCTTGACCTATTTTCTACAGATCAGATTCTATTTAGTACAATATTTCATGAAGGAGTATATCTACCTTGTCCAAATTTATACCATGTATGCCTGAACCTGAAGTCTATTGAATATCACTGACCTTGACCTATTTTCTAAGTTAAAAGGTTAAATTCTATATGTTCAGGTGTATAAGATCTTGTTCCATATGCAATTAAGTTTGAAGATGATTGACTTTGATCAGTATTTCCAAGATCAAACTACTTGATTTGATTATGTCTACCAGAACCTCACCGCAAAATTTTCCCATCAATTAAGGCCTTGGCAAAAGCCGACCTGGCTCAACTTCTATGTATTTCTAAAATGATAGAACTACAGTCAACACTACTAGATCACCTTTTTGTCAACCTACAATACATGGTGTTGTCAAAGTTCTAAAAGTACATCGTATTCAATGCATGACTGTAGACAATAACTGAGAGCCGACATGGCCGAGGGGTATTGGAGGCCATTTTATGCCACAGCTCGGTCAATACTTGAATGGGTGACCGGGTGCTGTACTGGCTGGGCTGATCAGTGTCCAGGGTAATAAGAACTGTGAGCACTCTCATGTTCTGGCACATGTATGCACCGTCGTGATATGACTGAAACAAGGTTGAAAACGACGTTAAACCCTACTACTCACTCATCCTTTTATGTCACAGGTCAGATGTCCATGCTTGTAATGTTCCGTCTTCAGGTGGCTGGAAGTAAGGAAAGGAAAGATTACGTAGTGATGATTGTGTGCAAATTGGAAGTCAGCTGGGCTTGGGGAACCAACATTTCAAACGATTCTAGCAGACAAACTACTTCAAATTAAATCAAGTACCAGTAGCAGATATACCGATATTTTTTATCATTATTCAACTTATACATGTTATATAAAATACTAAAAGAAGAATCTAAAAACCTTTGCATTTCAACTTTAAAAGATGCAGCAATAATTGAGATTGGCTTTGTTTAAGTTAACAAATACTAACTATAGAGTATTCACTTTGAAAGACCCAATACTTGATATCTGGTCCTACAACAACGGTAATGTGAGTGGAACTGCTGATATAATTGGCCATGATATAAAGTTATTTCTCACATCACAACGGTCAAAAGCAATGTGATACACCCATGTGATACAAAACCTGTATCATACCCTTACAGTTTGCTAACTATATTTTTGATTATTTTTCAACATTATTTTGATGTGAGAAATAAATTATAACATTCTTGGTCATGTATCTGATTTTTATCACACTCGTTTGATAAAACCCATATGAAACTCGCTAAAGCTCGTTTCATATGGGTTTTATCAAACTCGTGTGATAAAAATCAGATAAATGACAACTCGTAGTGATAATCTATGTACCGTGGATTCGCGAGTTCAATGTTTAAATTCACACACCCTGCATCTGACCATAGTTCAGCCGATGTGCACATTGTCTTGAGATGGGTAAGCCAATGTTGAAAATTCTGATTTATTTCAAATTTATCCTAGGGCATCACCTTCCCTATCGCTATGGTTATGATTGACAGGTGTGCCTGAAAATTACATGCGCCTACTCCATCGATAGACAGTATATTTCACATTTGAAACCTAAAGCAGCTATTTTGCACTAATATACAGTACTACTTCATTGGCCCTGGTATTGAGGAACCACGACATACGATGCCTTGCAAGTATCCTGAGTATAGCTAATACAGCAAAATGCTGTGGTATTTTATGCCAATCATCCCTTGAATTCTTTCATAGATAATATTGTATTAGTTGGATAGACGATGGTGGTGTGTAAACAGAAAGTGACAAACACTTCCTGGTCCACTGGTGAAAAATCTACATGAATATGGATTTTTGAGTTTCTATTTTATTCCATTTTAGTGTACCATAACTAAAATATTCCATTTTTGGTACAAACAACAAACAACCTCGCAGCACAAAATTTTCTATGTATTTCTGTATCAATCACTTTGAATAAGTTTCTTTCAGTTTCAATCACGAAACAATGCTTTTTTAGTTTTCTTTTGAACAGTCTACTTAAAAAAAAAAAATTCTTTCATGAAAGTTTAATGTAATAATGATTAATCATTTTGTCAAATGTCATTCTTTGTTCTTCAATAGAATTTCTCTTATTTCCACTATCAATGTTGAACATTTGTGGGAAATGAATGAACATACACTGGTACAATTGCTGTTTCGGACCATTTTGTATGGCAGGACGGTAAATTTAACCCATGAGCATATTAGTCCATTATCTTTGATGTTCAGTTAGACAGTGAAATAATATCGGTTGGTAAGCTTACACTATCATCTAGCGTAATCAACCTTTCAGAATTATTGCAGTATATCTGACAGTATTTGGTCTTCAACCCATCAGATTGTTATTTCTCACGGAGGAGACCGTCACTGTATTGTTTGGGAAGTGTCTTTATAACTCGTTATGATTTACATTTCCAAATAAAGTTGTTGCGATGGACATCTCAGGTATTTTAATAGTGTTTTGACTTATAAGACTATGCTGTTTGTGGAAATATAGTGAATTCAGAGACCATTCAAAATTACGTAACCCTGCCTGAATCGACTGCTTGTGTCAATGGGCGCAGTCGCTATATATAATTCAAGGAGGTACTCTCTAAAAACAATCGCTGTAAACAAAATTGCACATCCACAATAATTGTGTTCCAGTGCCGTGGTACACAAATTTTGAAGAAAACCTACACATCTCTTTTTTGTGGATGTGCAATTGTTTTTACAGAGTATCATACATGACGGTGTAACCCTCCATTATTGTAAATGTTTGTGGAGTGGAAGGGGAGAGGGGCGCATTGTCTGGATACCTGACTACTAAGGTGTTTGCGGGTTCCTTAAAGTATACTTTCCTGAAAACACTGCATGGTACATGTAGTTTGATGAAGTAGCCACTTATTCTCATCTTAGTGGGAAAGGGGGGGGGGGTATCTGTGCATGGCGGTGTTACATAATTGTGAATGGTTTATAATTCTGCTCGCTTTCTTCCATCATATGTCTGGGCTTGCTCGTCCATAGCCTTCAGTTCGTCTGTACCGCCGATTTTGTCTACGTTGGAAATTGAATCTGTTCTGAGTTGACCTTCCGTGAAAAAGGATCGCAGTAGACACCAGAAATTACCTTTAGGTTGAAGATGCTGATCTTGAAGACACTGCTCTCGATTAAAACAACCAGGAAACTTCTTTGATGATGCCCAGGCCTCCATGCGGACTTATAAGCATTTGTTTTCTGCCAACAGCGACAACAGCAGCTCCGCAATGTTGTTGTTGTTGTTGGTACAGGAAGCAATTTGCTCACGCATGCGTGTTGAAAATACGCTTTGCATGCTGGGATATGAATTACGTCATAAATACCAAACTGCGGCTTTCGGAGTGAAAACATATATTGGTCCAAATGTTTGCCACGCCATGATGGACCGAATGAAATTGGTACATCGTTTGTCCACACCCACACGCTCCTACATTGGCGGTGAAAAAACCGTTTGTCAATATATGATGTACCATATGTTTACCAATGTCGGACCATGATGGTTACAGCTTGGGGAAAACGCGTGTGTACACCATACCCTTAATTTCAGAGCGGCGCGCTGCTTCGTTTTATTTATATACTATTTCGAAAGATTAAAAAATATGAAACAAATATATCATGAAAGTGAGGTGTAAATGACTGACTTTTCGGGTCAACCAAGCCTCGCGCCACTCCCATTTTACTCTGTTTTGAAAGGCCACGTACGTAGCTACACCATACCCTTAATTTCAGAGCGGCGCGCGGCTTTGTTTTTTTTATATACTATCTCGAATCAGCAAAAAAAAAAAAAAAATATGCATTATAAAGAGAGGTCTCATTGATTTACTTTTCGTATAAATTAAGCCGCGCGCCGCTCTGATTTTACTCTGTTTTGAAAGACCACGTACGTAGCTACACCATACCCTTAATTTCAGAGCGGCGCGCGGCTTTGTTTTTTATATACTATTTCGAAAGATTAATAAATATGAAAACAATATATCATGAAAAGGGGGTATCATTAATGAACTTTTCGTCTAAACTAAGCCGCGCACCGCTCGGATTTTAATCTGATCTGAAAGACCACGTACGTAGCTACACCATAGCCTTAATTCCAGAGCGGCGCGCGGCTTTATTTTTTTTCATATACTATCTCGAATCAGCAAAAAAAAATAGAAAATATGCATTATAAAGAGAGGTCTAATTGATTTACTTTTCGTGTAAATTAAGCCGCGCGCCGCTCTGATTTTACTCTGTTTTGAAAGGCCACGTACGTAGCTACACCATACCCTTAATCTCAGAGCGGCGCGCGGCTTTGTTTTTTTATATACTATTTCGAAAGATTAATAAATATGAAAACAATATATCATGAAAAGGGGGTATCATTAATGAACTTTTCGTATAAATTAAGCCGCGCGCCGCTCTGATTTTACTCTGTTTTGAAAGACCACGTACGTAGCTACACCATACCCTTAATCTCAGAGCGGCGCGCGGCTTTGTTTTTTTATATACTATTTCGAAAGATTAATAAATATGAAAACAATATATCATGAAAAGGGGGTATCATTAATGAACTTTTCGTATAAATTAAGCCGCGCGCCGCTCTGATTTTACTCTGTTTTGAAAGACCACGTACGTAGCTACACCATACCCTTAATCTCAGAGCGGCGCGCGGCTTTGTTTTTTTATATACTATTTCGAAAGATTAATAAATATGAAAACAATATATCATGAAAAGGGGGTATCATTAATGAACTTTTCGTCTAAACTAAGCCGCGCGCCGCTCCGACTTTAATCTGATCTGAAAGACCATGTACGTAGCTACACCATACCCTTAATTTTAGAGCGGCGCGCGGTTTTGCTTTGACATATAAATTTCCAGCCATTGAAATAGATTTAAAAAAATAATAATGGCTGGGTATATTTCTCCACTTACTTTAGACCTAAGCGGCGCGCCGCTGTGAATCTACACTATTCTGAAGAAGCCTATACACAGCTACACCATGCCATTAATTTTAGGGCGGCGCGCGGCTTTGTTTTTGTTTGTATGCTATCTCAAAACATTAAACAATATGAAAAAAAATTACTTAGAAGGTTATAATTGATAGACGTTTCTTGTAAACTAAGCCGCGCGCCGCTCCGACTTCAATCTGATCTGAAAGACCATGTACGTAGCTACACCATACCCTTAATTTCAGAGCGGCGCGCGGCTTTGTTTTTTTTATTAATATACTATCTCGAAACAGTGAAAAAAATAAAAAAATATATATTATAAAGCGGTATAATTGATTGACTTTTCGTCTAAACTAAGCCGCGCGCCGCTCCCATTTTACTCTGTTTTGAAAGACCACGTACGTAGCTACACCATACCATTAATTCCAGAGCGGCGCGCGGCTTTTCTTTTTTATATACTATCTCGAATCAGTAAAAAAAAATAAAATATATACATTATAAAGAGAGGTATAATTGATTGACTTTTCGTGTAAACTAAGCCGCTCACCGCTCTGATTTTGCTCTGATCTGAAAGACCATGTACGTAGCTACACCATACCCTTAATTCCAGCGCGGCACGCGGCTTTGCTTTTTGTTTATATACTATCTCGAAACAGTAAAAAAAAATTTATAAAGAGGTATAATTGATTGACTTTTCGTCTAAACTAAGCCACGCGCCGCTCCCATTTTACTCTGTTCTGAAAGACCACGTACGTAGCTACACCATACCCTTAATTTCAGAGCAGCGCGCGGCTTTGTTTTTTTTTATATACTATCTCGAATCGTTGAAAAAATAAAAAAAATATACATTATAAAGAGTGGTATAATTGATTGACTTTTCGTGTAAACTAAGCCCCGCGCCGCTCTGATTTTACTCTGATCTGAAAGACCATGGACGTAGATACACCATACCCTTAATTGCAGATCGGCGCGCGGCTTTGTTTTTTTTATATCCCTTACAAAAATAGACGTGGGGATTGCGTAGGGAAAGTGTGGGGTATTGGTGGGCGCGTGGGGTTCGTGTGGGGCGAAGCGTGGTTTGGAACTTTCCTCGTGGGGATAACGTAGGGTTTGTGTGGGGCAGCTGTCCACGGTTATGCAAATTTAGCATAAATATGGGGATTATGTAGGGCGGATGTGGGGATAATGACGGGTGAATGGGCGACAGTTCTGAGAATTCAAAGTCTGCGTGGGGATGATGTAGGGCATAACTTTATCTGCTAAATATTCAAAGTGTAACGTGGGGTTGGTGTAGGGAAAATGAACTTCGGAGTTAATCGACTGAGTTGTTTGTAGGGATTAGGTGGGGTGGATTTTTTCCAGCGCTCGTAGACAAAGTCCAATGTAGGGAATGTGTCGGGCTGTGCTGAAAGTTTAAGTCCGGCGTGGGGATGATGTAGGGCAAAATGCTCGCCATTTTCATAGCTTAAGTTAAACGTGGGGATTTTGTTGGGCAAGCATTTTTTCATGCATAGCCTAAGACGATAGTGGGGTTGAAGTGGGGCGATATTTTATTTGCTCATATAGTGTGAGATAGATGTGGGGATCATGCAGGCAGACTGTGAACTCTGTTTTCTTAAAACAGTAAAGATTTTGGGCCAGTTTCAGTTCAGTAGCGTCGAAAAGACGGATACGCCACCCCGCACAGTCAGAAAACAGGTGATGGGCCATCACTTTTTTGGGGTGATGGGGTGATGAGGTCTGGTCATCACCCTTTTAGGGTGATGAGAAAAGGTGACGACAAAATCCATCACCCTAAAAAGGTGATGAAACCAGGCCATCACCATAACAGGGTGATGAGATCCAGTCATGATGAACGACGAGTGGCCATCCTTGGTCATCACCCTAAAAAGTTGATGAAATCTCATCACCTTTTTAGGGTGATGACAGATGAGTGGTCAGACAAGATCATCACCTTTATAAACAGCTATATCCAAATAAATATTGGTTTCCTAAAATATATTTACCTCTACAAAATTTCTGTAATATATCAGTTTCATTATACTGTAAATTGATATAATTTGTAATTTTACCCGACAGACGTAATAGGTATAAAAAGATTATTTTTTCATTCACTTGCATTACTAATGGAAAATTTATTTACCCCTCACCAGAAAGATAAAGACTGACTTGGAAAGTCTATGTAATATGAGTTGTGTTTAGAAATCAAAGAGTTGTCCTTCTGGAAATTATTAATAGAATCTATGGTACCGAGCTGATGCCATCAACCCAGGCATTGCTATTTGGAAACGATGAAAAAAGTACAAAATTAAACATTGAAGCTCAGATATGTTTAGGTGAGTTTATCAAAACGTCAAAACGATTTGAATAAGAATATAATTATAGACAAAGCTAACAACAAAGAAAAAGTAACTACCCCTAGCAAATGCTAAGCGACCGATAATATTAGCATAATAACCACATACATATCTCTAGTCGTAGACGCGCCTATGGTTATCCCGAGCCCGCCTCCACCAATTAGCTGAATTATGTTTCGATATTGTTCTCTCCGGCCGTCACATGTTGTATTCAATATGTATGTAAGATTGTAATTAATGCTGTGTATTTCAAACTATGTAAAAGTGGGAGACGCAGTAATAAGTCTATCTTAATGCGCTCCAACAATGCACAAAATGCAATTAAGGATCATATAACCCAAGAGTTGTGCCCCCTGTCCTGTAGCTCTTTTGTACCTGTGGGTAAATTTGTTTGCACTTCACTGAAAGCGGAAGGGCCCAGAATCTGACAGCGGGCGATAAAATGCCAAACTTCATCTGTTGTGTTCCGGGTTGCAATGCCGCTGTTAAAAAACGGAACAAAGAGAGGAAATATCCATGGTTGAAGGATGTAACTTTTCACCCATTTCCCACCCGAGAGAAAAATGCGTTGCGTCGAAACTGGGTTCAACAGTTCAAATGGTTCGACGCGAAGCGACATGGGGACCAAACAAGTTTACCCGGATTTGCTCCTTACATTTTGAAGGAGGTGTTGGTCCAACTTCGCATAACCCGGTGCCAACATTATTCCCATGGAAGGTAGACGCCAAGAGACGGTTAGTTTCTTTCCCTGTGCCGTAGACAATCATTGTTGTTATATTTAGCTCTATCGCAACTCGGCATAGCTGCATGTTGTTGAACAATCAAAAACACGGCGGGCGGTTTGAGGCAAGTTTCCTGATTGTCAACTGTCATCAATCTGAGGATTTGGGGTGGGGAGGGGCTTGAGTGAGTCGACTTGTACACATTATTATGCCCCCCCTCTAACTAGAGGGGGGGGGCATATAGCGATCGCTTTGTCCGTCCGTCCGTCTGTCCGTCGAGCCGTCCGAATTTCTTGTCCGAGCAATATCTCGGTTAATATTTGATGGACAGGATTGAAACTTGCATGGAATGTGGCTAGTGCCTCGTAGATGTGCAGCGTTGAGTTTTTTTTCCGAGTTCCGGTATAATTTTCAAGAGTTATGGCCCTTTTTCTGAAATCTCTGTGAATGGGACTTGTCCGGGCTGGATCTTGGTTAATATTGTATGGACAAGTATGAAATTTGCATGATATGTGGTCAGTGCCCCACAGTTGTGCAGCATAAAGTTTTTTCACGTTTCGCTTATATTTTCAAGAGTTATGGCCCTTTGTTCCTGAATTTTTCGTGAATTGGGACTTGTCCGGGCTGGATCTCGGTTAATATTGTATGGACAATTATGAAATTTGCAGGATATGTTGTCAGTGCCCTGTAGTTGTGCAGCGTGAAGTTTCTCCGCGTTTCACATATATTTTCAAGAGTTATGGCCCTTTTTTCTTCAAATTTGTGTGAATTGGGACTTGTCCGGGCTGGATCTCGGTTAATATTGTATGGACAATTATGAAATTTGCAGGATATGTTGTCAGTGCCCTGTAGTTGTGCAGCGTGAAGTTTCTCCACATTTTGCGTGTATTTTCAACAGTTATGGCCCTTTTTTCTTCAAATCTTTGAGACTTGTAGGGCTGGATCTCGGTTAATATTGTATGGACAAGTATGAAATTTGCATGATATGTGGTCAGTGACCCATTGGTGTGCAGCGTGAAGTTTCTCTGCTTTCGGCTATATTTTCAAGAGTTATGGCCCTTTGTTTATCAAAACTAAAGTGAATGGGATATATTCATTTGTCCAGGCTGGATCTCAGTCCATAACCGATTTGGACCAGAAAAATGGCTATATTATATATTATTAGTATGAAGTTGCCCCAAAAAGAGTGAATTGGGTGCAAAATTCAAAGTTCACTGATCGCTTCATAATTTCACCACAATATACTCCCAAGGAATGTAGGTCTCATAACCAGGTCACATTTTCGGATTTGGCGAAAGCCCTGGCGACCATCTTGCATCGAAACATCGTATTATCACTTGTTGGCTGATACTTGGAATATGTATTATGTGAGGCATGGCAAAAAAAGTGACAGAAACAGAATTTTTATAATTATCCAAATTAGGCCTCCCCCAACCAATAAACAACAGAACAATGGCGGGGCAGTGTCGGATTAAAGCGGAAGGGGTTATAATATATACATATATTTAACTTGAAGTTGATAGAAGTCTGTTATTTAAAAAAAACAACACAGGAAGGAAGCAATCAGAGATTGCTCAATTGTATGCCCCCCGCATACAATTGAGCAATCTCTGATTGCTTCCTTCCTGTGTTGTTTTTTTAAATAACAGACTTCTATCAACTTCAAGTTAAATATATTTATATATTATAACTTTAGTATTTTTATTTTATTTAAATTTTAGAAAATAATCAGGGGAGCCTGAAAGACATTTTTTTGAATTTTAAAGGGGGTACAAATTAAATTGAATATAAACTAAACTATCTAATGTGATAGTGGCTTAAGACCTTATATTTATTATCATTATTTCCAGGTCCACAGCTTCTTCAATAAAGGCAGAATATCCAATTCATGTGCCAGTACAGGCAAATGAGCAACAACCTATTGACCCAGTGGTGGTAATAAACCCGGAATACTTGTATGTAGTTGGTGAAACACTCGTCAGTGAAGAGGGTATGGGTATCACAGAAGTGTTGACTAAATGTAAGTATACATAATCAACAGGTTAGGGAAAATCCCTTGATCGGGGTATTATCCCTTGATCAGGGTATTATATCTCGATCGAGGTATAGGCCTGTACCTCAAATGGGGTATAGGGCTATGTCAACTTCAGTTTTTTTATATTTATGGAAAATGTGGACATCCACACATACCCTGGACTGCATGGATCTTACGACAACATATTTGGCTTCATTGTTCCATGATTTTCAATCAGGTCTGTTTTTTATGTGCACATGCTAGCAGATTAGATTATGGGTCTGTCAATTAATCTTGATTTATTAACTAGGCATTGGCTCTCAAATCCTGCAATTTGCGCATGACCTTCCGGACAGAATAAATTTCACCAAATATGTCATTTGAAGCCATCTTTCATTTTTGAAATATTGAAGTGGCTAATTTAAATGATTAGTCGCATAAAACGATGCAATAAATTGATGTGAAAAACATGGAACAATGAAGCCATAGATGTTGTTGAAAGATTCATGCAGTCCGTGGTATGTGTGGATGTCCACATTATCCATAAATATATAAAAACTGAAGTTGACATAGCCCTATACCCCATTCAAGGTATAGGTCTATACCTCGATCAAGGTATTTTCCCCAACCTGATCAACCTGTGTAAGTTTCAAGAGTTATATGCAAAGCTTCCAAACACTTTTTTTTATCAGGGACTGTTATCCTACATGTCCAGTGCAATGTATTGCATAAAATGCCCACAGTGATCATACATGGGAGATAATCCAACAATAGGTAGTTGAATGAACATAAAAGATTATTTGATACATGATGTATACTGATATGAACTAGTCAAGTTTTGACAAATTATTCCACCTAGTCACAAAACAATTGTAAACTAAGTTGCACATGTTTATGTTTTTTGTCCTATCGCTGTACTAGGGCTGAATTTAATCAGATTTTATTGATTATATAGATACAAACAGGTCTGTTATAACTGTGAGATAAATTTGCAATGTACATGGAGTTAAATATGTTTAATTTGTCGATTAATATAATTCAAGGACGATTATAGGTAAATATGTGATATTGCTGTCTCAGACAACCCAGCTTCACAGCGAGCTGTTCCCACCCGTAACTGACTTTCATAAGATTAACTTTAGGAAATACAGATAAATTGCTATGAATAAAAATTTAAAGAAATAAAATGTATCCTCCAGTAATTATCGGAGGACAGTTAGTTCACAAAATACACTGTACTAAAATTTAAGAACTTTTTGACATACATAATCAATTTATTAAATAAAATTGGCACCAGACCATGTAGCATTGAATTTTCATCCCAGTTGTGCGGGTCATTAAAAGTTGATGGAACAGCTTATTGGTTATTGTCTTTTCTTGTTCAGCGAGAGTACTCTATTTTGGTAGTATCGCTAACCAGTTCATGCAGTAACAATAATTTGCTAGTGAATGTATACTGCCCTGATTGAGTTTTAGCTAATATAAATAATTGTGTTTGTATTTCAATGGTCTATAGGAACAGGCAAATGCTGGACCCCACTCATTGTGCATGTTGTGTGCATTGGTAACAGGATAATGGATTAGATTGGCTTGTGGACCTCATGTGAATACCAGTTATCCTCTCATACAAGGAAAGGAAGTTACACCTGGAGGTGAGGAAATCTTATAATCACTGTATGTCTGAGAGAAAACTGTGATATCCTGTTCATTTCTAAGAGGTGGTATGTCCCACCAGTTGTGGGGAAAGGGGTGCCAAACCAGTTATTTGTAGCTTATTTTGAAAAAAAAACAAAACATCTAAAGTGATGTCCCCACAATTTTTCTGTTATTTACCAGGCATGTTTCAGGGTCAGCCCCTTGACTTACTGTACATTAGGGGTTAAGAGTTTCAAAGTTGTTTCAAATATGTTCCCAGTAACAGATCCATATTGCCTTCTGATAAAATGTTTTATAACACTTTTTATACGCCTGTCAAATTTGATGGGACGTATTATGGTATGGCGTCGTCCGTCAGTTAACTTTTTCTCGTCAATGCAACTTGTCCTAGAGTTTTCAGTGGATTCTTCTGAAATTTGGTACACTTGATCGGTACCATGTGTATATGTGCACAAACTTTTTTCGGCCTGATTCGACGTTTTCTTGAGTTACTCCCCTTGATTTTGGTCTGAAATCCTTGTATTTGGCACCTACTGTCTTCATCAAAGCAACTTGTCCCAGAGTTTTCAATGCATTCTTCTGAAATTTGGTACACATGATCGGTACCATGTGTAGATGTGCACAAACTTTTTTCGGCCCGATTCGACGTTTTCTTGAGTTACTCCCCTTGATTTTGGTCTGAAATCCTTGTATTTGGCACCTACTGTCTTCATCAACGCAACTCGTCTCAGAGTTTTCAATGGAGTCTTCTGAAATTTGGTACACATGATCGGTACCATGTGTAGATGTGCACAAACTTTTTTCGGTCCGATTCAGCGTTTTCTTGAGTTACTCCCCTCGATTTTGGTCTGAAATCCTTGCATTTGGAACCTACTGTCTTCGTCAACACAACTCGTCCCAGAGTTTTCAATGGATACTTCTGAAATTTGGTATGCATGATCGGTACCATGTGTAATTGTGCACAAACTTTTTTCGGCCCGATTCGATGTTTTCTTGAGTTACTCCCCTTGATTTTGGTCTGAAATCCTTGTATTTGGCACTTACTGTCCTCGTCAACGCAACTCGTCCCAGAGTTTTCAATGGATTCTTCTGAAATTTGGTACACATGATCTGTATCATGTGTAGATGTGCATACACTTTTTTCGAACCAATTCAACGCTTTCTTGACTTATCCGCCCTTGATTTTAGTCTGGAATACTTTTATTTGGCACCTAGTCCGCGTCAACGAAACTCGTCCTAGGGGTTTCATTGCATTCTTTTGAAATTAGGTGCACATGATTGGTGCCGAGTGCACATGTTCACGAACTTTTTTTGAGTTGATTCAACAGTTTCTTGAGTTACTCCCCTTGATTTTGGTCTGAAATCTTTTATTTGCCACATACTGTCCTCGTGAATGCAACTCGTCTCAGATTTTTCGATGGATTCTTTTGAAATTTGGTACATATGGTCGGTACCATGTGTAGATGTGCACAAATGTTTTTGAGCTGAGTCGACGTTTTCTGTATGCTCAACCATATTTGTTTCTTGTATTAATTTATTATGATAGCTCGGGCATTCAGAATATACTAATCGTTTTTCATGGTTTGACTTCCAGCTTATGTTTGCAACCAGTTCAAGGGCACACTGTGGTCCAAAGTAAGGAGAGGCATCACTCAGAAATGCCATGATGCAGCAAGGTCAGGTAGAGTACGCCAGAAAACACCAATGAAGAAGCATGATCTCCACATGTCAGAAGAACTGGTGGACTCTTCTTCAGCTTCACTCTCATCTGCCGTGGATTTGTCATCCTCTGACGATGACAATGACAGTCCTCTAAGGAATGCTGAAGGCCATCCCACAACAGGTGGGAAAAGACTAAGACAGATATTTTTAAACCTTTGAGGAATGAAAAACCATTCTACTTGACACAGACTTTCAATGTGCTTCCTATTTTGTGCTCGGTCGTTTTAAGACATGGTACAATGTATATTTTATGCTGTTAAAGAATAAAAGGTGAAATACGCGTGGATTTTGCTTCTGCTGGTGGTTATTTTAAGGGATGGATGATATTGCAGGAGGAATTCGGACATACTAGACAGTCTGTACAAATGACATGCCCTTTCAGATAGAAGATGCCCCCTCCCCCACACGCCAGGAATTTCATACAGATGGTTTTTTGTGCACCCTGGCCCGTAATTTCCCCATTTGTGGGGATACTGCAGAGTGCTCTGCCTAATTCATTCCCCACTCCCAAATAACTACCCTGAAAATAACCCTTTGTTGATACATTCGGGGGCGACAACCCCACACCATCCCCACACGTGGGGATATTGTAGGGTTACTGTGGGATGTTTGCCATACCTCCTTGGGGGGTTTTCTGCCCCATATTGGAACTACTACCCCGCAGATTCCCCATGTGGGGATATTGTGGGATTTCTGTCCCATGCTGGAATTAGTATTATTACTGCCCCGCAGATTCCCCACGTAGGGATGTTGTGGGGTTTTCTGCTCCATGCTGGAAGTACTGCCCTGCAGATTCCCCACGTGGGGATGTTGTAGGGTTTTCTGTCTCATGCTGGAATTACTGCCCCGCAGATTCCCCACCTGGGGATATTGTGGGGCTTTCTGTCCCATGCTGGAATTACTGCCCCGCAGATTCCCCACGTGGGAATATTGTGGGGTTTTCTGCCCCGCAGATTCCCCACGTGGGGATATTATTGGGTTTTCTGCCCCGCAGATTCCCCACTTGGGGATATTGTGGGGTTTTCTGTCCATGCTGGAATTACTGCCCCACAGATTCCCCACGTGGGGATGTTGTGGGGTCTTCTGTCCCATGCTAGAAGTACTGCCCCGCAGATTCCCCACGTGGGGATATTGTGGGGGTTTTCTGTACCATGCTGGACTTACTGCAGGAATATTGTGGGTCGATTCCATACCAGCTTTAAATATAATTCCCCGCATCATCCCCACATGTAGGGAGCATGTGGGGTTGAGGTTGGGATAGTGCGGGGATTTAATTTAGCTAAGCAGCATTAAGAAACTCCTTTTCCATGACTAAGTCCAATGTGGGGATTTTACCAAATCCCTACACATTCCCCACATTGGCTGTCCTACACATTCCCCACGTGATCCCTATATAGCTTGCCCGACATAAACCCCACAAATTCCCCAGCTTATTGGTTTGTAAGGGATACTATCTCGAAACAGTAAAAAAAAAATATTATAAAGAGGTATAATTGATTGACTTTTCGTCTCAACTAAGCCGCGCGGCGCTCCCATTTTACTCTGTTTTGAAAGACCATGCACGTAGCTACATCATACCCTTAATTCAGAGCGGCGCACGGCTTTGTTTTTTTATATACTATTTCGAAAGATTAAAGAATATGAAAAAAATATATCATGAAAAGGGATATAATTCATGAGCTTTTCGTCTAAACTAAGCCGCGCGCCGCTCCGATTTTAATCTGCTCTGAAAAACCAAGTATGTAGCTACACCATACCCTTAATTTTAGAGCGACGCGCGGTTTTGTTTTGACATATAAATTTCCAGCCATTATAATAAATTTAAAAAAATAATAATGGGTTGTGGTATATTTCTCCACTTTTCTTTGGAAATAAGCGGCGCGCCGCTGTGGATCTACACTATTCTGAACAAGCCTGTAGACAGCTACACCATGCCATTAATTTTAGGGCGGCGCGCGGCTTTGTCTTTTTGTATGCTATCTCAAAACATTAAACAATATGCAAAAAATCACTTAGAGGGTTATAATTGTAAAAAAAATTCTTGTAAACTAAGCCGCGCGCCGCTCCAATTTTAATCTGATCTGAAAGACCATGTACGTAGCTACACCATACCCTTAATTTCAGAGCGGCGCGCGGCTTTGTTTTTTTTTAATATTCTATCTCGAAACAGTGAAAAAAAAAAAAAAAAAAAAATATTATAAAACGGTATAATTGATTGACTTTTCGTCTAAACTAAGCCGCGCGCCGCTCCCATTTTACTCTGTTTTGAAAGACCACGTACGTAGCTACACCATACCATTAATTCCAGAGCGGCGCGCGGCTTTGGTTTTTTTTATATACTATCTCGAATCAGTAAAAAAAAAATATATATATACACTATAAGGAGAGGTATAATTGATTGACTTTTCGTGTAAACTAAGCCGCGCGCCGCTCTGATTTTACTCTGATCTGAAAGACCATGTACGTAGCTACACCATACCCTTAATTTCAGGGCGGCGCGCGGCTTTGTTTTCTTTTATATACTATCTCGAAACCGTAAAAATAAATAAATTATAAAGTGGTATAATTGATTGACTTTTCGTCTAAACTAAGCCGCGCGCCGCTCTCATTTTACTCTGTTTTGAAAGACCACGTACGTAGCTACACCATACCCTTAATTTCAGAGCGGCGCGCGGCTTCGTATTTTTTTATATACTATTTCGAAAGATTAAAAAATATGAAAAAATATATCATGAAAGTGGGGTATAATTAATGAACTTTTCGTCTAAACTAAGGTGCGCGCGGCTCCGATTTTAATCTGATCTGAAAGACCATGTACGTAGCTATACCATACCCTTAATTCCAGAGCCGCGCGCGGCTCTGTTTTTTCTATATACTATTTCGAAAAATTAAATAATCTGTAAAAATATATCATGAAAAGGGGTATAATTAATGAACTTTTCGTCTAAACTAAGCCGCGCGCCGCTCCGATTTTAATCTGATTAGAAAAACCAAGTGTGTAGCTACACAATACCCTTAATTTTAGAGCGGCGCGCGGTTTTATTTTGAATTATAAATTTCCAGTCATTAAAATAAATTTAAAAAAATAATAATGGGTTGTGGCATATTTCTCCACTTTTCTTTAGAACTAAGCGGCGCGCCGATCTGGATCTACACTATTCTGAACAAGCCTGTATACCATTAATTTTAGGGCGGCGCGCGGCTTTGTTCTTTTTGTATGCTATCTCAAAACAATAAGCAATATGAAAAAAAAATCACTTAGATGGTTATAATTGATAGACATTTCTTGCAAACTAAGTCGCGCGCCGCTCTGATTTTACTCTGATCTGAAAGACCATTTACGTAGCTACACTATACCCTTAATTCCAGAGTGGCGCGCGGCTTTGTTTTTTTTATATACTATCTCGAATCAGTTAAAAAAAAAATATATACATTATAAAGAGAGGTATAATTGATTGACTTTTCGCGTAAACTAAGCCGCGCGCCGCTCTGATTCTACTCTGATCTGAAAGACCATGTACGTAGCTACACTATACCTTTAATTCCAGAGTAGCGCGCGGCTTTGTTTTTTTTAATAAACTATCTCGAAACAGTAAAAAAGAAGTATTATAAGGAGGTATAATTGATTGACTTTTCGTCTAAACTAAGCCGCGCGGCGCTCCCATTTTACTCTGTTTTGAACGACCACGTACGTAGCTACACCATACCCTTAATTTCAGAGTGGCGCGCGGCTTCGTTTTTTCTATATACTATCTCGAACGATTAAAAAATATGAAAAAAATATATCATGAAAAAGGGGTATAATTAATGAACTTTTCGTCTAAGCTAAGCCGCGCGCCGCTCGGATTTTAATCTGATCTGAAAGACCATGTACGTAGCTATACCATACCCTTAATTCCAGAGCGGCGCGCGGCTTTGTTTTTTTATACACTATTTCGAAAGATTAAAAAATATGAAAAAATATATCATGAAAAGGGGTATAATTCATGAATTTTTAGTCTAAACTAAGCCGCGCGCTGCTCTGATTTTAACCTGATCTGAAAGACCATTTACGTAGCTATACCATACCCTTAATTTTAGAGCGGCGCGCGGCTTTGTTTTTTTTTAATAAACTCTTTCGAATGATTAAAAAATATATCATGAAAAGTGGTATAAATAATGAACTTTTCGTCTAAACTATGCCGCGCGCCGCTCCGATTTTAATCTGAACTGAAAGACCATGTACGTAGCTACACGATACCCTTAATTTTAGAGCGGCGCGCGGCTTTGTTTTTTATGTACTATCTCGAATCAGAATTTAAAAAATATACATAATAAAGAGAGGTATAATTGATTGACTTTTCGTGTAAACTAAGCCGCGCGCCGCTCTGATTTTATTCTCATCTGAAAGACCATGCACGTAGCTACACCATACCCTTTATTTTAGAGCGGCGCGCTGCTTTGTTTTTTTTATATACTATCTCGAATCAGAAGTTAAAAAAAAAAATATACATAATAAAGAGAGGTATAATTGATTGACTTTTCGTGTAAACTAAGCCGCGCGCCGCTCTGATTTTACTCTGATCTGAAAGACCATGTAAGTAGCTACACCATACCCTTAATTTTAGGGCGGCGCGCGGCTTTGTTTTTTTTTGATATACTATCTCGAATCAGTAAAAAAATAAAAAAAATATACATAATAAAGAGAGGTATAATTGATTGACTTTTCGTCTAAACTAATCCGCGCGCCGCTCCCATTTTACTCTCTTTTTTGAATGACCACGTACGTAGCTATGCCATACCCTTAATTCCAGAGCGGCGCGCGGCTTTGTTTTTTTTATATACTACCTGGAATCAGTAAAAAAATGGAAAAAATATACATTATAAAGCGAGGTATAATTGATTGACTTTTCGTGTAAACTAACCCTCTAAATGATTTTTTCATATTGTTTAATGTTTTTAGATAGCATACAAAAAACCAAAACCGCGCGCCGCCCTAAAATTAATGGCATGGTGTAGCTGTATACAGGCTTGTTCAGAATAGTGTAGATCCACAGTGGCGCGCCGCTTAGTTCCAAAGAAAAGTGGAGAAATATACCACAACCCATTATTATTTTTTTAAATTTATTTTAATGGCTGGAAATTTATATGTCAAAACAAAACCACGCGCCGCTCTAAAATTAAGGGTATGGTGTAGCTACATACTTGGGTTTTCAGATCAGATTAAAATCGGAGCGGCGCGCGGCTTAGTTTGGACGAAAAGTTCATTATTTATACCCCTTTTCATGACATATTTTTTCATATTTTTCAATCTTTCGGAAGAGTATACAAAAAAACAAAGCCGCGAGCCGCTCTAAAATTAAGGGTGTGGTGTAGCTACGTACATGGTCTTTCAGATCAGATTAAAATCGGAGCGGCGAGCGGCTTAGTTTACAAGAAAATTCTATCAATTATAGCCCTCTAAGTAATATTTTTTTCATATTGTTTAATGTTTTGAGATAGCATACAAAAAAACAAAGCCACGCGCCACCCTAAAATTAATGGCATGGTAAAGCTGGATAGAGGCTTGTTTAGAATAGTGTAGATCCAGAGCGGCGCGCCGCTTAGTTGTAAAGAAAAGTGGAGAAATATGCCACAACCCGTTATTATTTTTTTAAATTTATTTTAAGGGCTGGAAATTTATATGTCAAAACAAAACCGCGCGCCGCTCTAAAATTAAGGGTATGGTGTAGCTACGTACATGGTCTTTCAGATCAGATTAAAATCGCAGCGGCGCGCGGCTTGGCTTAGACGAAAAGTTCATAATTATACCCCTTTTCATGATAAATTTTTTCATATGTTTTAATCTTTCGAAATAGTATATAAAAAAAACAAAGCCGCGCGCCGCTCTGAAATTAAGGGTATGGTGTAGCTACGTACATTGTCTTTGAGATCAGATTAAAATCGGAGCGGCGCGCGGCTTATTTCAGACGGAAAGTTTATTAATTATACCCCTTTTCATGATATATTTTTTTTATATTTTTTAATCTTTCGAAATAGTATATAAAAAAACGAAGCCGCGCGCCGCTCTGAAATTAAGGGTATGGTGTAGCTACGTACGTGGTCTTTCAAAACAGAGTAAAATGGGAGCGGCGCGCGGCTTAGTTTAGACGAAAAGTCAATCAATTATACCTCTTTATAATATTTTTTTTGTTACTGTTTCGAGATAGTATATAAAAAAAACAAAGCCGCGCGCCGCTCTGGAATTAAGGGCATGGTGTAGCTACGTACATGGTCTTTCAGATCAGAGTAAAATCAGAGCGGCGCGCGGCTTAGTTTACACGAAAAGTCAATCAATTATATCTCTCTTTATAATGTATATTTTTTAATATGTTTACTGATTCGAGATAGTATATAAAAAAAACAAAGCCGCGCGCCGCTCTGGAGTTAAGGGTATGGTGTAGCTACGTACGTGGTCTTTCAAAACAGAGGAAAATGGGAGCGGCGCGCGGCTTAGTTTAGACAAAAAGTCAATCAATTATATCGCTTTATAATATATCTTTTTTTATATTTTTTTTACTGTTTCGAGATAGTCTATAAAAAAGAACAACTCCGCGCGCCGCTCTAAAATTAAGGGTACGGTGTAGTTACGTATATGGTCTTTCAGATTAGATTAAAATCGGAGCGGCGCGCGGCTTAGTTCAAAAGAAAATTCTATCAATTATAGGCCTCTAAGTAATATTTTTTTTCATATTGTTTAATGTTTCGAGATAGCATACAAAAAAACAAAGCCGCGCGCCGCCCTAAAATTAATGGCATGGTAAAGCTGTATACAGGCTTGTTCAGAATAGTGTAGATCCACAGCGGCGCGTCGCTTAATTTAGACGAAAAGTTCATTAATTATACCCATTTTCATGATATATTTTTTTCATATTTTTTACTCTTTCGAAATAGTATATAAAACAAACAAAGCCGCGCGTCGCTCTAAAATTAAGGGTATAGTGTAGCTACGTACGTGGTCTTTCAGAACAGAGTAAAATAGGAGCGGCGCTCGGCTTAGTTTAGACGAAAAGTCAGTCAATTATACCTCTCTTTATAATATATATTTTTTATATTTTTTTACTGTTTCGAGATAGCAAATTAAAAAAAAACCGCGCGCCGCTCTAAAATTAAGGGTATGGTGTAGCTACGTATATGGTCTTTCAGATCAGATTGAAATCGGAGCGGCGCGCGGCTTAGTTTAGAAGAAAATTCTATCAATTATAGCCCTCTAAGTAATATTTTGTTCATATTGATATGTGAAAAAACAAAACCGCGCGCCGCTCTAGTGTAGCTACGTGCATGGTCTTTCAGAATATAGTAAAATCAGAGCGGCGCGCATTTTAGTTTAGACGAAAAGTCCATTAATTATACCCCTCTACATGATATGAGACGAATCGGCATTTCATATGTCGAATATCCATTGAATATCCAATATCAAACGAATATCCATCGAATATCCAACGAATATCAAATGAATATCCAACGAATATCCACTGAATATTTTTGAATATTTAACCTTTGTAAACCGAACCTGTGAGATCCGAATGTCCAATGTCCAATATCCAATAGCAAACCCACTTCACACCGCTCATTTTATAGAATCAGCTGAGCACTTTACATGCCGGATTTAGAGAAAATAACCCCATCTAAATTCATATTCACATAGCAACGTACATGATCTGAACAATTTACAGTGAAATATAATTCTGATGCTACACAGCTGCATGTGCCAACCTATGCTAGAGTTTTACTTGCCAAATAATTGCATTCATTTATGTATATGATACGAATATAATCGAGCTGTTTTGTAATTTGGAGACGGCAAACAATACTAGAACGGTCCGCGATAACTGACAATAGGAAAGCATCACCCTCTTGACACGTGTATAGGTGTTTTAGAAACTTCAGTCGTATCTGATTGTGCGTACGATTTTCTCACAAGTAATCTCATCAAATTTATCTACTGTAGAGATATTTGATAAAAAAAAACCAACTTCGTAACTCATAACATATTGCTAATTATCTTTATGAATATGAAGCCTAGGCTATTGCGAAAAGAAGTGTGAGAAAGGACGTGTGGTCATAGCTGTTGCACAATAACCTGTCATAAGTGTGCGTTATATTCTCGAGTTATTCTATCATAATCAAATAACATTTAACCAGACGTATCATCACGTGTGTACAAATAGAAAAACAAATACCCCGTGTTTTCCCAGAAAGGAAGAAGTATCTATTTCCCTGAAGAAATGACCCATTCAGCCATACCAATCGGTATTCAAGGAGAATTTGTCACGAAACGTAAACACCTTTGAAATAAGAGTGAATAGCTATAATCACGTAATGCACACAGAATCGACATGGGTACTCTCCGAAAAAAATTACTATCAAGGATCGTAAGTAGTTAAACGTTCGAGACAATAAAAAAACAAATGTTTAAGAGCCTGTTCCTTTTCATTCATCAAACACTATGTCGACGATCTTCTTGCTTTGGATAATCCCTAAACGGGTGACACCGTAAAGGATATGTTTCCACATTCTGTGGTTAGAAAGAAACTACCGATAGTCCAACCAGGTAGTCTTGTACATCGACTGAACTGATTTAAATTCCTACATTGAAAACTATCCGTTCCCTAGTAATATCCCAGAAGAGCCTGCATATATGGAAATGACTTGGGAAAATAGAATACAGATCAGTGATATACTGAAGATAGGACCTGACGCCTCTATAGATCCGCTGCTGACGTGGGTGGCATGCTTCCCCTATAAGGACATTATATATAAGAATATATTTTATACATTCTCCCACGCAAAAAATATATACCAGTTAATATTATTAGTTATTCAGGTTTCAGGTATGTTTCAGGGACGGTCGTATCTTTCCATCTAAACGTAGGAAAACCTGAATAACGAATTTATTATCCCTCAAGATTTTTTATCTTATACCAAAGTATAAGGAAAAAGATCTATCATTTGGAACCAACGGTACAACGGTCAAATTCAGCGGGCCATTTCGGTTAGGAAATTGTCCGCATTTTGCTACTGCATTGCGAGAAACGCGCCACAACACGGTCAACATCCACCCATTTCGATTTGCTTTTGTTCGCAAATCGACTTTTACTTTTGGAACAAATGCCACCTATTGGCGAGTTTTACGGAAACGTCAGTGAAAATAATGCATTGTAACTTCATTCCATTATATTTTGACGAGTGAACAACAGGTATTCAATAAATATTGAGATATGTCCGGTGAGGTTTCGAAGCGAGATCGTCGTTTCCAATCGCACTTTGTATTTATATACCCCAGTAGTAAGACATTACACGGGGTGTATAAGACCCGACATTCTAACCAATCCATTGAATATTAAATTTGCTTGTGGGATAATAAAACGGGTTATTCATCCATGCACGAAATTTTACCGCCTTCATCTCACCTCTCGGATCATATAAGCTAACGACATAGACACGGATTAGGCCGAATCTTCTGGAATTTTTTCGCGAATCTGAATATGTCTGAAGTTGTTTCTTGAGAATCACATGATGACTTCGCATGAACAACATCAGTGGGTCTATTCAGACATAACACAGACATAGTAAGCGTGGTGTAGTGCAGGGATAAAGAAATTATTCTATCACAATCCTATTTCCCAAAAGGAACTTACTGTAAAATATTTTTTGAATAAAAGTACATCTGGTAATGTTCTCGAATTTAAGGTTACCAGTTCCGTTACTGTTTCGCGTTCAGGCTCTCCCCAAATCGAAAGGGGATCCATCTCTATCAGAATTACCAACCAGTTGAATCAGACAGAAATGATCAATATCACGGAGCATACAATTCCCTGGTGATGTTAAGCAGTGGTTTATGCAGAGATTTATCCACGCTCTGAGTAGTAACTGTCACTAAGCACACTATTTATCATGAGAGGGGATTCTGAGTGTCTGCTCCGGTTCAAGTGATAGACCCTTGTAAATGTTAGCCGGGTGAGGACCAAAGTGAAGCCAATAACCTTTGTCTATATTATATTCAGCTTTGAGCTTTATTAAGCAGCTCTCCTGAATCAAATATCTCAGAAGCGCTAACTTGCTGGCAATCAATTTGAATGATCTGAAGTGCAAGCACACACATATCTTGTTGGGATATAAATGGGATTCTCAGGAAAATATATTTAGAGAAGCTTTATGCTGCAAAGATATAGCTATGCTTTGCGTGTCAAGTAATATGTTCGTTTTGACATCAGCTCTTATTTTCTCTCGTCTCGAGGATATCGTAAGATAAAAAATAAGAAAAAACGATGAAGTCTTTTCGAAAATAAAAAGTTCACCGTATTCTCGGATCTGAATGCTAGGTGCCGAGGAACGCTTTCCTGTATGGTCATATGGTTGCTTTTTAGTCGCCAGACGTCGTCAATTTATCCCACCTCTTGCATATCGCTCCAATTTAGAATCGTTTTCCCATTCAGGATCTGTTCGTGATCGTCAGTTGCCGATCGCGAGGGAATCGTTGTTTTTTTTTCAAGGCGCGGGATCATCGTGAGCCGGAGTGGTTATGGTATGGTGATTTCATATTTATAGCAAAAACAAGTAGTTTGAGTGGAATTCAGCATTTGTGGTACAGCAACTCGAATGTGCATGCGTGACATTTAGGCTGAACCTTGCCGCCCTAGTTTCGGCTATAATCCATTATTTTTTTCTCGATATTACTTGTGCCGCCATATCGCTTTCGCTGTTTATTCGAGAAAATTTTCTCGATTGAAAAATCATCGCCATCAGAAAAAAAGATTCGCATCAATCGTTTCTTTTGAAGAAAACAATTCCTCGCGCCTTAGAAAATCGCGACTTCGAAAAAATTCGACGAAATGAATGAGACATTCTCGAACGATATTTGGAATCGTTTCAGTAGCCCTATTCGACCGGAAAGCCGGTACGATTGAGATCATGTTATTCAAATGAATGTCTCGTCCAACGTAATCTTAACTGAGCATATGTTAAGATTCTTGGTATGTGCTTTAGAATAGGTTTACCAGACGACTATTCTGTGAAGTCATGTGACGCAGTCAGTATGTCGGCACCTCTTCCCACTTCCCTTATATGTGTTGTAATCATCATACCATGAAACATTGCGACTTTTAAGATTATCTGCCGTACCGTTTCTAGACCTATATTAATGGTGGGAACGAAATTTGTTGAAAAAAAAATTGCTGAATTCATGATTGGGGAAGGCTTTGACTCGCGTGAAGAAATTACTAGACATGCCACTAGATATGCCGTAAATACGTCGACGCCGGCGAGGCGTACCACACTGACTAACGCAATCAAGGGAGCTTTGTCAGAACTTTATACTACACAGATTTTTAAATGACATGCCTTTCAGCAAAATGCACTCCTACTTTGCTTAATCTAGAATTTTTCTAGCTGGTCAAGTTATTGGAATATTGGAAATTATTGAAAATATAATTCTCGCTTTAAGCACGTATTCCGTGTTATTGATGAGTTCCCAGTGATACTGGAAGCGAATAAAAAAGGCAGGCTAATATATCGCCTACGAAAAAAATGTGGAATGAATTTTCTGCGATAAAGGTCTTTTTTCATGCAAAGCTATTTTATTTCACATCGTAGAACATCGCATTCATAAAAAGGCGAATCATCTGAGCGTAAAATCGGTCAATAATTACCTTCGTCAAAGCAGTCATCTTGATTTTGGATTAAGTTGTCTAGGAGGACTTAACATACCGATGTGGATAGTTTCAACCCCCTAGGCGAAGAGGTAACACAGATATTTAAGGAGTAGTGGTGGGGAAAGGGGGTCGAAATACTCCGATCCCCTCGCCCAAAAAGTCCACCGCGGTTAGGGTTAAGATAAATGTGCTTGTTAACCCAAAAAGCATGACCATGATCACCACCGTATGTCAATGATGCTGAAACAATTTTGGACACATTATCACATGCGCGTCAATAGGACAAACACCTCGTATTTACTCCGAACTGGCGAAGTTATGTGTTACATGTCACATTGCATTGGCCTATGCTAATCCATCACAGTGACTTGAGTAGCAGGGGGTGTCTTCGTCGATGTTGTTGTTGTTGTGATTATATATATATATATATATATATTTTTTTTGCAAGAATATATTTATTTCCCACCTTTTCATACACCACAATGACAGTAGATGTCATAAAAATGCTTTATAAACGCCCTAAATCGATCTACATACCCCTCCTCTACTAGATCTCCATCTCTAATAACAAGTGTGGTAACTCCAATGTTAAAGCCGTATACCGACTTTCGTCACGAATCCCGGTACACGGGTAATTCGGGTGTCGGCAGACAACCAACAGTAAATGGATGAGCAGACGTGAACTATGGTGAAAACTCAACGGGCGTGGAGAATTCCATGAGGTAAGTTCTCCTGCATTCGAAGCTTTTCGGTCTCGATTTCAAAAGTCTTCGGAAGTCTTTTATCAGTTACTGGAAAACAGCCATATCGTGGAGAATGTATTACCGGGGACCGTGTACCGGGATTCGTGGCGAATTCTTTAACATAGAAGTTACCACACTTGTTATTAGAGATGGCGATCTAGTAGAGGAGGGGTATGTAGATCGATTTAGGGCGTTTATAAAGCATTTTTATGACATCTACTGTCATTGTGGTGTATGAAAAGGTGGGAAATAAATATATTCTTGCAAAATATATATATATATATATATATATATATATATATAATCACAACAACAACAACATCGACGAAGACAGCCCCTGCTACTCAAGTCACTGTGTAATCCATACACGCCTTAAACCTATACCAGCAAGCGCATAAATATATAATCTTCAGGAGGTATCCTAAACATAGTATGTATGTATTGAAAGATACATAAGTCTAACGGTTATCTGAACAAACCAGCATGGTGTTCATGTCTTCATATCTGCATCCTACTATACCAGGATTTGTTATGCTTAGCGAAAGGACGAGTTGCAGTAAGATGGATTTCTGTCTTATAGGTGTTGCACTAACACACAGAATTTTCAGTTTAGCAGTAGAACTGCCAACTTTTAATATTTCAAAGTAAAACAACAGCTGGTAAAACACGAGAAAACTCGACCCAAAATTATGCACGATGGGCATGTTAATAGGATGTGAAAACGTGCAAATGTGGGTTTTTTCACTTTTTGGGGGAATTCCCATAGTATTTTTCCTAATTCCAGAAAAAACACATCGCAAACAAATTCATTCTAATATTAATTTCGTTATTATCTAATCATTCTCCACTTGTGTTAATTTGATTTTGGCTCAAGAAGTGCTTTTTGATAAAAATTGAAAAATCAATTCGTTGTTATTTCCAACCTGGCACGAAGTGTTGTAATTCCAAATATGTCACTAAAATCAGCGATTGCACCATTGGCCGTGTGGTAAGTTCGTAGGCTTCGGTGACTCACGGTAGAGTTTTGTGAGTTCGAATCATGTCGCTAACATGAATATTTGTTTCGTGTACATAAACACTTGCGATTATTTTTCTCGAATTGTGAAGCATAATAGAACTTTACTATGTCTTCATTGACAATTAAAATTATAGATTATATATACGTATACATGTAATTTGACAAGAATACTCGCGCACATGCGGGCAGTGTCACAGTATACATGTATGCCTGTTGTTGGATAACTGTTCTACGTCAACCAAGACCTTTTTTATTTGTCAATTTTCACTCAGATCTATTGTGTTGAAAGCATTAGAGAAGCCGATTTACATACTTTTTCAGTGATCGACTGTTTGTAAAGGTGAAATGCGAACTGTGTGTTAGACTTCTACCGTTAGACCAAGCAAGAGAATTATCTGTTTCACAATTTGATTGGGCTCAGAGTGAATGTGCGCATGATACAGACATATTGGGATCGATTTGTCCACGATGTAGAGGGCGGTTTTACAAATCTTCTCGTCGAAACAGTGAACCGGCAACACCCAAGGCTTCGCCTCCCGGACCCACAGTATGTGCAGTACCAACAAAAATTCGTTTGGAGTAGTCTAATCTCAAACCGGTGTCATTTATTTTTAGACGTGGGGATTTCGCTGTTTCGCGCAGCGTCCACATTTATAGCGGCTTGACAATAGAAGGTCAGGGTAGTACCGCCCGCTATCTTACCGCAACTCTTCCGTTTGTCATTAGAACATTCGAGACATTCTTTAAACATTGAAGGCAAGGAACAGGATTGTGTTTGGAATCATGCTACTTGTATGCAAGTCTCATTTCTCACCAAATCAGAACAAGAACCATCACCCATTTTCCTGCGCAATTTTCTCTGAAATTAAATTGTGACTTTCGAATTTTACGATTTGAGGTCGATGTCTTATTAGCATAAATATCGGTTGCCGTTGAACGCGCGCGATGGAAAATTAATTATATATTGCATGTCAATTTTATTGAAAAAAAGCATGAAAAAATGTTCTTTTCGTTTCGAAATGGAATTTTCTTTCTTTTGGAAACGATTATATTTGTCTCTATGGTCGAACACTTCGTTCTCTGGTGAATTGTGTATGGAAAGTTTTGTAACTGTTTTATATTGAGGTGGTAGGGGGTTTGACGGAATTCTTGTGTATAACATTTTAGGAAGATCCATTCAGCATATCCTGAGAAATAACAAGAAATCCAATATGGCCGCCAGTCAGCCATATTGAAATCCAAGATGGCGCAAAAGCCGGATGTACCTAAGTACTAATTTTTCCATTCAAAGAAATTCAAGATGGCCGCAATGAATGAACTTTTAAGTATACAGGGAATTCGGGCTTAGCATATATTCTTTTGTTATTCGGAAACTGCGTGCACTGAGATAAGCAAAAAATAAGTAATGGGATAGGTCCGGTTTCAATGCCGACACCAGCTTGTCCACTTGTATCGCAAATTAGACCCAAACCAATTAGACCTAAGTTTTGATTTACATCCATGCGCGCAGACATCTTGTCTGAGGATATCTGGGAATATATTCAGTTATAGAATTTACTGTTAAATTATAATAATTCCCCTTTATGCAATAAAGGGTAATGGAGATTGAGGTAACTGGACTCTCAATTTAAATGCATGGAGAATGGTATGTGCATGTGTGCTCTCTGGAAGTCACTGGGGTCTTATGTATGGGCAGATCACTCTTGCTGGGCCGTCACGTGACCGGAAGTCACGTCACAGGACTACTGGAATCCAAGATGGCCGCCAGTCAGCCATATTGAAATCCAAGATGGCGCAAAGGTCGGATGTGCCTTTAGTACAAGTTTTTTCATTCACAGAAATCCAAGGTGAACTTTTAAAGTATACAGGGTATCATACTGGGTTACATCATATACACGACACACGCAGGACTGGTCGACGGAGAATGCGCTTGAAGAGGGCTACGACGAAAACTTGATGTACAGATACTACGCAATGTTCCCGACTGTACCGAGCTGGAAGATCTCTCGTCAGCACTTGAGAAGACGTGCAGATTCAAAGTCGAGGCGCCATGAAGACTGAAGGTTACAAGCGGATTTCGCCAACAAGGACGTCGGCGGCGGCGTATTGGAGAGAGGTCTGGTGCAAGAAGAAATTCGGTTCCTCATCTCGCCGGAGTTGCTAGTCGCGCGATTGATAACGCCCGTGTTGAATGACAGAAAGTTTTGTTGAGGAGTTCGGAACAGTACAGCGATTACAAAGGCTACTGCACCTCTTATTGTTCCTCGCTCAAAGTCTGTATGAGTCGACTCGATCCTCCTTTCGTTCATTTGACCCGTCGACGTCGGACCGATCAGACGTCTCGTGCGGTTTATCATATCTCTTTTCGAAAGCGTAACGAAACAGGAGGAGACATTACATCGAGATTTGTTTGTTCATGTATGTTCAGTGAGATGCTGGCAGAGAAAGAAGCTGACTAGCCCAGCGAATTAACAAAATTCAAGTGGATCGCGTGAACAATCTAGAGATAAAATCCCATGTTTCCAGACTTCTGTGCTTCAGCAAGTACCACTGAGTCTGATCAATAAATCTTCTGATCGAACATCTCTAGCTGGTCGCGAGAACGGAATGGATCGGTTGGGAATACTGCGGAATATATCCGGAGAGTGTTCTACCTCCGCCTGTACGATAATTCCCGTGGCAGTAACCCCGACGATAAGATTGTTGGTCGCCTCGTCGACCGCCTTGCATAGCGGAGTCTTGTGGCCTGGAATGCACCGACTGAAGCTCGATTGCCGATCGGAGACTTTCCAAGCGGGTAGGATTGAACGCTGTGATTTCTAATCTCGTTGAGATTTTGGTTGATGTTTTTGTTTAGGCTGGACTTTTTTAATAATTTTGCCTTCTTTTGGATTCTGAAAGCTTTCTGGGTCGACCTTTTTTGTTTGGGCAGGACTTAGAATAATTTTCACTCCTTTTGGACTGAAAGTTTTCTGGCTTAATCTCTTTTGTTTAGGCTGGACTTAGAAAAATTTTCACTTCTTTAGGACTCTGAAAATTTCTGGCTTAATCTTTTCTGCATAGGCTGGACTTAGAATAATTTTGACATCTTTTCTGGGTTGATGTTTTTTTAAAGTAAAGAGATTAAAAGGTATACTTATCAGACAGAGAGCAACACCGGGTGCTTTCGTTCCACCACTCTGGACTGTACAATCAATCTGTATACGGGCTAAATATACACCCTTACATCCACGAAGACCAGTTTGAGAATGATAGATTAACGCAGACTCGCTACTTTTATTTGTATCATTCGATTATCTCCCCCTCTCCGCTCCCCGTTTGCGAGCTTCCCGAGCGGGGAGCTATTAAAGAATAAATATAAGGCCTTACAATTCGAATTTCAATCAGTTTGCAGCAGACGTTCTGAGAGACACCAACGGCAAGCATACGGTAATAGTCCATTCCTTTTTACATTGATAGGTTAATTTTATATACATGTATATAATAATTTTGACCTTTTTTGGACTCTGAAAGTTTTCTGGGTTAATCTTTTTGGTGTAGGCTGGACTTAGAATAATTTTGACTTTACATGGACGGGCGTGTTTCTGTTAAACCACACGCTCCAGACCACAAATATAACAGCGATGTTCATCCACCATCATTGTAGACGTACGCTCGCCTGGATATATTCCATTCCCGGCGTTCAATAGACTCTGAAAGTTTTCTGCCTTAATCTTTTTGGTGTAGGCTGGACTTAGAATAATTTTGACTTTTTTTGGACTCTGAAAGTTTTCTGGCTTAATCTTTTTGGTGTAGGCTGGCCTTAGAATAATTTTGACTTTACATGGACGGGCGTGTTTCTGTTAAACCACACGCTCCAGACCACAAATATAACAGCGATGTTCATCCACCATCATTGTAGACGTACGCTCGCCTGGATATATTCCATTCCCGGCGTTCAATACCGCGTGAAATGCTTCGTCGCGGCACAAGTGGAAGCATTGAAAAAGATCTTCATCGCGTGTCGCGAGAATTGACCACAGACTGCGTTCAGCGTGGTGAACCGACTTTTGCAGACGAAAGTAGAATCGAACATCGCCAGCCGAAGAGAACTGTTTAAAGGAAATAAAACTACCGTCATATCCCGCTCGATCGGTTCACATACTGTAAACAGTGGCGACCTCAGGCGCTTTAAACGCAAACGATGATCAGGAATAGTGCCGCGACGACGACGCATTGGGACGTCAGATAGCACTTTTTGGAGATACCAACGGCAAGTATACGGTAATATTCCATTCCTTTTTTCATTGATAGGCTATTTTTATATACATGTATATAATAATTTTGACCTTTTTTGGACTCTGAAAGTTTTCTGGCTTAATCTTTTTGGTGTAGGCTGGACTTAGAATAATTTTGACTTTGCATGGACGGGCGTGTTTCTGTTAAACCACACGCTCCAGACCACAAATATAACAGCGATGTTCATCCACCATCATTGTAGACGTACGCTCGCCTGGATATATTCCATTCCCGGCGTTCAATACCGCGTGAAATGCTTCGTCGAGGCACAAGTGGAATTACAAGCGTCTAGTCCGTCATTCATAATCCAGCCGTCGTCCATTAGAGAATATCCGCGTCCATAATCCAAAGACCTATTCCATTTCCATATAACAGTATTAGCACCAAATTCAAAAAGACAAAAGTATATCATTGAAAGTTATTATTGAAAAAGATCTTCATCGCGTGTCGCGAGAATTGACCACAGACTGCGTTCAGCGTGGTGAACGGACTTTTGCAGACGAAAGTAGAATCGAACATCGCCAGCCGAAGAGAACTGTTTAAAGGAAATAAAACTACGGTCATATCCCGCTCGCCCGGTTCATATACTGTAAACAGCGGCGATCACAGACGTTTTAAAGGCAAACTTGATGGGCAGGAATAGTGCCGCGACGACGACGCATTGGGACGTCAGATAACACGATCAGATTATAGATCTCCATTATCAACGTGAAGACAGCCTTGGTATTGGGCCATAGATAGCTATCTAGCAAATCATGTTAGGTTCACAGCTCTCCAAGCTTTCATGTATTCTGTGGCGGTTCATTGCGCAGCACAGAATGGGCGTGTTTCTGTTAAACCTCAGGCTCCAGACCACAAATATAACAGCGATGTTTATCCACCATGATTGTAGACGTACGCTCGTCTGGAGATATTCCATTCCCGGCGTTCAATACCGCATGAAATGCTTCGGCGATGAACTCCTCTGTATTCGATAAGTCTTTGAACAAGTCCGCCGAGAACGGATAATGCGTTACCGATATAGTCTTGTTGAGCCACGTCGACGCGTTGAACCATTTAAAGGCGCTGACAGTATGTATGTCTTAACGCGCGTCGTCGACTAAGTTAAACCGTTCGTCGACTCGATTGTTAATACATACACAGCTAAGATCAGTAAAAACATGGGAAATATTTCAAATACCAGATAGAAACTGCGTGAACTGCAAAACAAAGAAGAAGTAAAGAATATACTTATCAGACAGACAGTAACACCGGGTCTCACCGCTCTGGACTGTACAGCCGATTTGGATACAGGCTAAATATACGTCTTACATATATAAGGGGAGAGCTGAAGGGGGAGACCTAAACGGGAAGCGGGGAATCAATTAGAGAATGAATATAAGGGGCTTGCGTCGACTTTCAATCAGTTTAGAACGAACCTTCCGCGAGTACAGACGAATATACTACTAATATACTAGGCGTACTGCCTGTCCTAACAGCGGGATACGACGAATACTTGATGTACAGACTCTACGAAGTGTTCCCGACTATACCGAGCTGAAAAACCTCTCGAGGAGCCATAGAGACTGACGGTCGAGGAAAGTTACAGGCGGATTTCGCCTACAAGTTCGTCGGCGGCGGCGTGTTGGATAGAAGTCTGCTGCACGAAGAAATTCGGTTTGTCATCTCGCCGGAGTTACTACTCACCCGACTGATCACGCCTTACCATTCCTTGTTTAAAGTCTATATAACAGTCCATTCGATCGCCCGGAGTTCATCTGACCCGTCGACATCGGAACGATCAGGCGTCTCGTGCGGTTTATCCTATCGCTTTTCGTATGGATGATGAAACAAGAGGATAGGTTACATCGAGACTGGTTTGTACATGTATATTCAGTGAGATGCTAGCAGAGAAAGAGGCTGACTAGCCCAGCCAATTAACAAAATTCAAGTGGATCGTGTGAAGAATTTAGACATAAAATTCCATGTTTCCAGACTTCTGTGATTCAGCAAGTACCACTCGAGTTTGATCAATCAATCTTCTGATCGAGCATCTCTACCTGGTCGCGAGAACAGAATGGAATGGTTACTGCTGAATATATCCGGCGAGAGCGGTCTACCTCCGCCTGTACGATAAGTTTGTTGGCCGACTCGTCGACCGCCTTGCCTAGCGGAGCCTTGTGCCCTGAAATGCGCCGACTGAAGCTCGATTTCCGATCGGAGGCTTGCCACGCGAGTAGAGCTGAACGCTGTGCTATTAGACTGGAAGTCTCGAAAAACCCCGGCCGTGTCGACTCTCAGCAAGCGATATGGGTTATTCCATGACCATTCATATTCACCCTCACCCTTCATCCCAGATATGATATTTTCGTCTCACAGACACTCTGTTCAACCCTTCTCCGGATTCAGTGAATACATCATTTGTCAGATGGTGTAAACGTGAGAATCCAGGGAATTTCTGTTCATCTACCATCATTGTAGACGTGCGCTCGTTTGGAAAATATCCGTTTCCGTTTCCCGGCGTTCAATACCCCGTGAAATGCTCCGTCAAGGAACTCCTCTGTGCTCGATAGGTCGACGCATTTGAACAAGTCCGCTGAGAACGGATGATAATGAAGTCCTTCCAGCAACTCTGCGTTACCGATATAGTCTAGTTGAGTGGTGCCCTCGATCAACGCTCTGTATTTCAGCGCCGACGCGACTCTAGCGAAATTTCAGGGCGCTGACCGATGGTGTCCTATGTATCCTCAAGACGATATGGTGATCGCCTTTCTCATAGTTTGTGATTTATTCTCATTGATAGCGGGCAACGAGAAACGGGGGAGACCTAAACGGGGAGCGGGGTATCCTTTAGAAAATGGAAAGAAGGGGTTTCCGCGTCGCTTTTCAATCAGTTTGCAGAGGAACTTCTGGGAGTACAGAGCATTAGAGAGATACCTACGGTAAATATACGGTATTATTTCTTTCCTTTTTATTTATAGGTTTTTATTTAATAAGCTCTTGCGAGAAATAGGCACAGGCCGCAGATCTACCGGATTCCACTCAACTTCGATTAGCTCCATTGAGTGGAGGATATTTGTTGAAAGATAAATCGCCCAAGAGACACACCCGTGTTGATGTATTCTTAGAGGAATCAGAATGATACCAGTGTCGATGTATTGTGAGCTGGACCAGAGAAACACCTGTGTTGATGTAGTCAGTGTTGGATCAGAGAGACACGAGTGTTGATATGTTCTGAGCTGAACGAAAGAGATACCAGTATTGATCAGAGAGACACCAGTGTCGATGTATTCCGAGGTCGATCAGAGAGATATCGGTGTCGATGTATTCCGAGGTGGAACAGATAGACACCAGTGTGATGTATTCCATGCTCGATCAGAGACACCGGTGTCGATGTATTCTGAGGTGGAACAGACATACACCAGTGTGATGTATCCCGAGCGCGATCAGAGAGACACCGGTGTCGATGTATTCCGAGGTGGAACAGACATACACCAGTGTGATGTATTCCATGCTCGATCAGAGAGACATCAGTGTCGATGTATTCCGAGGTGGAACAGACATACACCAGTGTGATGTATCCGAGCTCGACCAGAGACACCGATGTCGATGTATTCCGAGGTGGAACAAACATACACCAGTGTGATGTATTCCATGCTCGATCAGAGAGACACCGGTGTCGATGCATTCCGAGGTGGAACAGACATACACCAGTGTGATGTATCCGAGCTCGATCAGAGAGACACCGATGTCGATGTATTCCGAGGTGGAACAGACATACACCAGTGTGATATATTCCATGCTCGATCAGAGAGACATCGGTGTCGATGTATTCCGAGGTGGAACAGACATACACCAGTGTGATGTATCCCGAGCTCGATCAGAGACACCGATGTCGATGTATTCCGAGGTGGAACAGACATACACCAGTGTGATGTATTCCATGCTCCATCAGAGAGACACCGGTGTCGATGTATTCCGAGGTGGAACAGACATACACCAGTGTGATGTATCCCGAGCTCGATCAGAGAGACACCGGTGTCGATGTATTCCGAGGTGGAACAGACATATACCAGTGTGATGTATTCCGAGGTGGAACAGGCAGACACAAATGTGAAATATTCCAAGCCTCATCAAAGAACACCAGCGTTGATGCATCCTGAAATGGATCAGAGACACCAGTGGCGATGTATTCCGAGGCGAAACAGACAAATACAAGTGTGATGTATCCCGAACTTGATCAGAGACAACTTCAGTGTCGATGTATTCCGAGGTGGAACAGACAGACACAATTATGCATTATTCCTAGCACGATCAGAGACACCAGTGTCGATGTATTCCAAGGTGGAACAGACACATACACGTGTTAGATATCCCGAGCTTGATCAGAGACACACCAGTTTTGATGTATTCCGAGTTCGATCAGAGGAACACCAATGTCGAAGCATTCTGAGCTCGATCAGAGAGACACAAGTTTCGATGTATTCCGAGGTGGAACAGACAGACAGAAATGTGAAGTATTCCTAGCTCGACCAGAGACACTAGTATCGAAGTATTCCGAGGTGGAACAGACAAACACAAGTGTGGTGTATTCCGAACACGATCAGAGAAACGCCAGTGTTGATGTATTCAAAGATCGATCAGAGAGACTCCAGTGTCGATGCATTCCGAGGTGGAACACACAAGACATCATTGTGATGTATTCCGAGGTGGAACAGACAAGACATCATTGTGATGTTTTCCGAGCTCGGTCAGAGAAACACCAGCGTC
Organism: Hanleya hanleyi; assembly: GCA_036873755.1. Lineage (NCBI taxonomy): Eukaryota > Metazoa > Mollusca > Polyplacophora > Lepidopleurida > Hanleyidae > Hanleya > Hanleya hanleyi. The sequence goes on along the minus strand of JAVTVY010014721.1, from coordinate 21,577 downwards.
GATGTCTTCCAAGCTCGATCAGAGAAATACCATTGCTAGTGTGTCCTGAGCTCGATCATAGAGACACCAATCTCGATGTATTCCGAATTTGAACTGACAGACACCAGTGTGATGTTTTCCGAGCTCGAGTTGAGACACACACGCTGAACAGGATAACGACACACGCGTGAGCGTGGAAGATTCTGCTGAACAGGATGAAGACATACGCGCGAGCTTGGATGATTCTACTGAACAGGATAAAGAAGTACACGCGAGCTTGGGGAACTACTGAATTGGGTAAAGACATACACCTGCGCTTGAAGCATTCTACTGAACAGAATAAGGACATGCGCGCGAGCTTGGGTGATTCTACTGAACAGCATAAAGACGCTCGAGCTTGAAGGATTCTACTGAACAGGACAAAGACATACGCGCAAGCTTGGAGAATTCTACTGAACAGGATAAACTCATACGCGTGAGCTTGGAGGGTTCTACTGGACAGGATAAGGACATACGCGCGAGCTTGGATTATTCAACTAGACATCATAAAGACGCTCGAGCTTGAAGTATTGGGAAAAGCCTATTCGCTAGCTCGGATGACTCTACTGAACAGAACGAAGACATACGCGCGATCGTGAAGGATTCTACTGAACAGGATAAAGAAAAACACGCGAGCTTGAGGATTCTACTGAATTGGGGAAAGACATACGCGTGAGCTTGGAGGATTCTACTGAACAAAGTAAAGACATGTGCGCGAGTTTCAAAGATTCTACTGAACAGGATGAAGACATACGCGCGAGCTTGGAGGATTCTACTGAACAGGATAAAGAAGTACACGCGAGCTTGAGGAACTACTGAATTGGGTAAAGACATACACATGAGCTTGAAGCATTCTACTGAACAGAATAAGAACATACACGCGAGCTTGGATCATTCAACTAGACATCATAAAGACGCTCGATCTTGAAGTATTCTACTGATAAGGAAAAAGCCTATTCGCTAGCTCGGATGACTACTGAACAGAACGAAGACATACGCACGAGCTTGAAGGATTCTACTGAACAGGATAAAGAAAAACACGCGAACTTGAGGATTCTACTGAATTAGAGAAAGACATACGGGTGAGCTTGGAGGATTCTACTGGACAGGATAAGGACATACGCGCGAGCTTGGGTCATTCAACTAGACATCATAAAGACGCTCGAGCTTGAAGTATTCTACTGAACAGGAAAAAGCCTATTCGCTAGCTCGGATGACTCTACTGAACAAAGTGAAGACATGTGCGCGGGTTTGAAAGATTCTACTGAACAGGATGAAGACATACGCGCGAGCTTGGAGGATTCTACTGAACAGGATAAAGAAGTACACGCGCTTGAGGATTCTACTGAATTGGGGTAAAGGACATATGCGCGAGCTTGGGTCATTCAACTAGACATCATAGAGACGCTCGAGCTTGAAGTATTCTACTGAACAGGAAAAAGCCTATTCGCTAGCTCGGATGACTCTACTGAACAAAGTGAAGACATGTGTGCGCGGGTTTGAAAGATTCTACTGAACAGGATGAAGACATACGCGCGAGCTTGGAGGATTCTACTGAACAGGATAAAGAAGTACACGCGAGCTTGAGGAACTACTGAATTGGGTAAGACATACACCTGACGAAGCATTCTACTGAACAGAATAGGAACACACGCGCGAGCTTGAGTGATTCTACTGAACAGCATAAAGACGCTCGAGCTTGAAGGATTCTACTGAACAGGACAAGGACATACGTGCAAGCTTGGAGGATTCTACTGAATTGGGGAAAGACAGACGCGTGAGCTTGGAGGATTCTACTGGACAGGATAAGGACATATGCGCGAGCTTGGATCATTCAATTAGACATCATAAAGACGCTGGAGCTTGAAGCATTCTACTGAACAGGAAAAAGCCTATTCGCTAGCTCGGATGACTCTACTGAACAAAGTGAAGACATGTGCGCGGGTTTGAAAGATTCTACTGAACAGGATGAAGACATACGCGCGAGCTTGAAGGATTCTACTGAACAGGATAAAGAAATACACGCGAGCTTGAGGATTCTACTGAATTGGGGAAAGACATACACGCGAGCTTGAAGGATTCTACTAAACAGGATAAAATATACACGTGAGCTTTGAGGATTCCACTGAATAGGATAAAGACTTCCTCGTGGGTTTGAAAAATTCTACTGAATAGGACAAAGACACACGGGCAAGCTTGGAGCTTTCTACTGAACAGAATAAAGACATACGCGCGAGCTTGGAGGTTTCTACTGAACAGGATAAAGAAATGCACGCGAGCTTGTGGATTCTACTGAATTGGGTAAAGACATACGCGTGAGCTTGGAGGATTCTACTGATCTAAGTGAAGACATGTGCTCGAGCTTGAACGATTCTACTGAACAGGGTAAAGTCGCACGAGCTTGGAAGATTCTACTGAACAGAATAAAGATTTATTCGCGAGATAGGAAGATTCTACCATGTATAGATATACACGTGAGCTTGGAGGATCAAAGACATACGTGCAAGCTTGGAGGATTCTGCTGAGCAGGTTAAAGAAATACAAGCGAGCTTGAGGATTCTACTGAATTGGGTAAAGACATACGCGTGAGCTTGGATGATTCTACTGAACAGAATGAAGACATACCCGTGATCTTGGAGGAATCTGCTGAACAGGATAAAGATATTCGCGCGAGCTTGGATGATTCGACTATACAGCATAAAGACGCTCGATCTTGAAGGATTCTACAGAACGGGAAAAAGACCTACGTGCAAGCTCGGATGATTCTACTGAACAGGATGAAGAAATACACACGAACTTGGATATTCTACTGAGGTGGATAAAGACATGTGCGCGAGCTTGGATGATTAGTACCCATTTTCCTGCGCAATTTTCTCTGAAATTAAATTGTGACTTTCGAATTTTACGATTTGAGGTCGATGTCTTATTAGCATAAATATCGGTTGCCGTTGAACGCGCGCGATGGAAAATTAATTATATATTGCATGTCAATTTTATTGAAAAAAAGCATGAAAAAATGTTCTTTTCGTTTCGAAATGGAATTTTCTTTCTTTTGGAAACGATTATATTTGTCTCTATGGTCGAACACTTCGTTCTCTGGTGAATTGTGTATGGAAAGTTTTGTAACTGTTTTATATTGAGGTGGTAGGGGGTTTGACGGAATTCTTGTGTATAACATTTTAGGAAGATCCATTCAGCATATCCTGAGAAATAACAAGAAATCCAATATGGCCGCCAGTCAGCCATATTGAAATCCAAGATGGCGCAAAAGCCGGATGTACCTAAGTACTAATTTTTCCATTCAAAGAAATTCAAGATGGCCGCAATGAATGAACTTTTAAGTATACAGGGAATTCGGGCTTAGCATATATTCTTTTGTTATTCGGAAACTGCGTGCACTGAGATAAGCAAAAAATAAGTAATGGGATAGGTCCGGTTTCAATGCCGACACCAGCTTGTCCACTTGTATCGCAAATTAGACCCAAACCAATTAGACCTAAGTTTTGATTTACATCCATGCGCGCAGACATCTTGTCTGAGGATATCTGGGAATATATTCAGTTATAGAATTTACTGTTAAATTATAATAATTCCCCTTTATGCAATAAAGGGTAATGGAGATTGGGGTAACTGGACTCTCAATTTAAATGTATGGAGAATGGTATGTGCATGTGTGCTCTTTGGAAGTCACTGGGGTCTTATGTATGGGCAGATCACTCTTGCTGGGCCGTCACGTGACCGGAAGTCACGTCACAGGACTACTGGAATCCAAGATGGCCGCCAGTCAGCCATATTGAAATCCAAGATGGCGCAAAGGTCGGATGTGCCTTTAGTACAAGTTTTTTCATTCACAGAAATCCAAGGTGAACTTTTAAAGTATACAGGGTATCATACTGGGTTACATCATATACACGACACACGCAGGACTGGTCGACGGAGAATGCGCTTGAAGAGGGCTACGACGAAAACTTGATGTACAGATACTACGAAATGTTCCCGACTGTACCGAGCTGGAAAATCTCTCGTCAGCACTTGAGAAGACGTGCAGATTCAAAGTCGAGGCGCCATGAAGACTGAAGGTTACAAGCGGATTTCGCCAACAAGTACGTCGGCGGCGGCGTATTGGAGAGAGGTCTGGTGCAAGAAGAAATTCGGTTCCTCATCTCGCCGGAGTTGCTAGTCGCGCGATTGATAACGCCCTTTGTTGAATGACAGAAAGTTTTGTTGAGGAGTTCGGAACAGTACAGCGATTACAAAGGTTACTGCACCTCTTATTGTTCCTCGCTCAAAGTCTGTATGAGTCGACTCGATCTTCCTTTCGTTCATTTGACCCGTCGACGTCGGACCGATCAGACGTCTCGTGCGGTTTATCATATCTCTTTTCGAAAGCGTAACGAAACAGGAGGAGACATTACATCGAGATTTGTTTGTACATGTATGTTCAGTGAGATGCTGGCAGAGAAAGAAGCTGACTAGCCCAGCGAATTAACAAAATTCAAGTGGATCGCGTGAACAATCTAAAAAAATCCCATGTTTCCAGACTTCTGTGCTTCAGCAAGTACCACTGAGTCTGATCAATAAATCTTCTGATCGAACATCTCTAGCTGGTCGCGAGAACGGAATGGATCGGTTGGGAATACTGCGGAATATATCCGGAGAGTGTTCTACCTCCGCCTGTACGATAATTCCCGCGGCAGTAACCCCGACGATAAGATTGTTGGTCGCCTCGTCGACCGCCTTGCATAGCGGAGTCTTGTGGCCTGGAATGCACCGACTGAAGCTCGATTGCCGATCGGAGACTTTCCAAGCGGGTAGGGTTGAACGCTGTGATTTCTAATCTCGTTGAGATTTTGGTTGATGTTTTTGTTTAGGCTGGACTTTTTTAATAATTTTGCCTTCTTTTGGATTCTGAAAGCTTTCTGGGTTAACCTTTTTTGTTTGGGCAGGACTTAGAATAATTTTCACTTCTTTTGGACTCTGAAAGTTTTCTGGCTTAATCTCTTTTGTTTAGGCTGGATTTAGAATAATTTTCACTTCTTTAGGACTCTGAAAATTTCTGGCTTAATCTTTTCTGCATAGGCTGGACTTAGTTAGAATAATTTTGACATCTTTTCTGGGTTGATGTTTTTTAAAGTAAAGGGATTAAAAGGTATACTTATCAGACAGACAGCAACACCGGGTGCTTTCGTTCCACCACTCTGGACTGTACAACCAATCTGTATACGGGCTAAATATACACCCTTACATCCACGAAGACCAGTTTGAGAATGATAGATTAACGCAGACTCGCTACTTTTATTTGTATCATTCGATTATCTTCCCCTCTCCGCTCCCCGTTTGCGAGCTTCCCGCTCCCCGGGATATTGGGGAGAGCTAAACGGCGAGCGGGGAGCTATTAAAGAATAAATATAAGGCCTTACAATTCGAATTTCAATCAGTTTACAGCAGACGTTCTGAGAGATACCAACGGCAAGCATACGGTAATATTCCATTCCTTTTTACATTGATAGGTTATATGTATATACATGTATATAATAATTTTGACCTTTTTTGGACTCTGAAAGTTTTCTGGCTTAATCTTTTTGGTGTAGGCTGGCCTTAGAATAATTTTGACTTTACATGGACGGGCGTGTTTCTGTTAAACCACACGCTCCAGACCACAAATATAACAGCGATGTTCTTCCACCATCATTGTAGACGTACGCTCGTCTGGATATATTCCATTCCCGGCGTTCAATACCACATGAAATGCTTCGGCGATGAACTCCTCTGCGTTCGATAAACCTTTGAACAAGTCCGCTGAGAACGGATAATGCGTTACCGATATAGTCTTGTTGAGCGACGTCGACGCGTTGAACCATTTAAAGGCGCTGACAGTGTGTATATCTTAACGCGCGTCGTCGACTGAGTTAGGGTAGGAATACACCAGAGCCGTCATCGCAATGCGATTCGCATATGCGTTGTCGCAACAAATTGAACAAGTTGCAAAAAGAAGTGGTGAACACACTCTTCGCATTGCGTTGAGTATCGGTTGCGTTATAGCTTTGCGTTGCCGTTGGAATTGGGAATTTTTCATTTTTTGACGCGCTGCACAGGCCTACGCATTGCCTTTGGAAGGTCAAGGACATTATTATGCACACTTTGGCATCAGATTGGTGCTGAATTACCATACGTTATGTTATTTAAATTAGGTATAGGCATATACGCAGCCTCCATCGCAGCCAAAAGACGCATATGGTGAATGCACGGACAATTGCGTTGTCGCGAGCGTTGCCACCAGCGCCAACGCAACGGCTCTGGTGTATTCCTACCCTTAGGGTAGGAATACACCAGAGCCGTCATCGCAATGCGATTCGCATATGCGTTGTCGCAACAAATTGAACAAGTTGCAAAAAGAAGTTTTGAACACACTATTCGCATTGCGTTGAGTATCGGTTGCGTTATAGCTTTGCGTTGCCGTTGGAATTGGGAATTTTCCATTTTTTGACGCGCTGCACAGGCCTACGTATTGCCTTTGGAAGGTCAAGGACATTATTATGCACACTTTGGCATCAGACGCTACGGTATGTATGCTGAATTACCATACGTTATGTTATTTAAATTAGGTATAGGCATATACGCAGCCTCCATCGCAGCCAAAAGACGCATATGGTGAATGCACGGACAAATGCGTTGTCGCGAGCGTTGCCGCCTGCGCCAACGCAACGGCTCTGGTGTATTCCTACCCTAAGACCGATCGTCGACTTGCTTGTTAATACATACGCAGCTAAGATCAGCAAAAACATGGAAAATATTTCAAATACCAGATAGAAACTGCGTGAACTGCAAAACAAAGAAGATGTAAAGAATATACTTATGAAAGTTTTCTGGGTTAATCTTTTTGGGTAGGCTGGACTTAGAATAATTTTGGCTTCTTTTGGACTCTGAAAGTTTTCTCGGTTAATGTTTCTTCAAGTAAAAGTAGTACAGACAGTACCACCGGGTACTTTCGTCCCACCACTCTGAACTGTACAACCAATCTGTATACGGGCTAAATATACGCCTTTCATCTACGGAGACCAGTTTGACAATGATAGATTAACACCGACTTGCGACTTTTATTTGTATCATTCGATTAGCTTGTGAGCGTTTGTGAGCTTTCCGTTCCCCGAGATATTGGGGAGAGCTAAACGGGGAGCGGGGAGCTATTAAAGAATAAATATAAGGCCTTACAATTCGAATTTCAATCAGTTTACAGCAGACGTTCTGAGAGATACCAACGGCAAGCATACGGTAATATTGCATTCCTTTTTTCATTGACAGGTTATTTTTATATACATGTATATAATAATTTTGACCTTTTTGGACTCTGAAAGTTTTCTGGCTTAATCTTTTTGGTGTAGTCTGGACTTAGAATAATTTTGACCTTTTTGGACTCTGAAAGTTTTCTGGGTTAATCTTTTTTTTGGACGGGCGTGTTTCTGTTAAACCACACGCTCCAGACCACAAATATAACAGCGATGTTCATCCACCATCATTGTAGACGTACGCTCGTCTGGATATATTCCATTCCCGGCGTTCAATACCGCGTGAAATGCTTCGTCGAGGCACAAGTGGAAGCATTGAAAAAGATCTTCATCGCGTGTCGCGAGAATTGACCACAGACTGCGTTCAGCGTGGCGAACGGACTTTTGCAGACGAAAGTAGAATCGAACATCGCCAGCCGAAGAGAACTGTTTAAAGGAAATAAAACTACGGTCATATCCCGCTCGCCCGGTTCATATACTGTAAACAGCGGCGATCACAGACGTTTTAAAGGCAAACTTGATGGGCAGGAATAGTGCCGCGACGACGACGCATTGGGACGTCAGATAACACGATCAGATTATGGATCTCCATTATCAACTTGAAGACAGCCTTGGTATTGGGCCATAGATAGCTATCTAGCAAATCATGTTAGGTTCACAGCTCTCCAAGCTTTCATGTATTCTGTGGCGGTTAATTGCGTAGCACAGAATGGGCGTGTTTCTGTTAAACCTCAGGCTCCAGACCACAAATATAACAGCGATGTTTATCCACCATGATTGTAGACGTACGCTCGTCTGGAGATATTCCATTCCCGGCGTTCAATACCGCATGAAATGCTTCGGCGATGAACTCCTCTGTATTCGATAAGTCTTTGAACAAGTCCGCCGAGAACGGATAATGCGTTACCGATATAGTCTTGTTGAGCCACGTCGACGCGTTGAACCATTTAAAGGCGCTGACAGTATGTATGTCTTAACGCGCGTCGTCGACTAAGTTAAACCGTTCGTCGACTCGATTGTTAATACATACACAGCTAAGATCAGTAAAAACATGGGAAATATTTCAAATACCAGATAGAAACTGCGTGAACTGCAAAACAAAGAAGAAGTAAAGAATATACTTATCAGACAGACAGTAACACCGGGTCTCACCGCTCTGGACTGTACAGCCGATTTGGATACAGGCTAAATATACGTCTTACATATATAAGGGGAGAGCTGAAGGGGGAGACCTAAACGGGAAGCGGGGAATCAATTAGAGAATGAATATAAGGGGCTTGCGTCGACTTTCAATCAGTTTAGAACGAACCTTCCGCGAGTACAGACGAATATACTAATAATATACTAGGCGTACTGCCTGTCCTAACAGCGGGCTACGACGAATACTTGATGTACAGACTCTACGAAGTGTTCCCGACTATACCGAGCTGAAAAACCTCTCGAGGAGCCATAGAGACTGACGGTCGAGGAAAGTTACAGGCGGATTTCGCCTACAAGTTCGTCGGCGGCGGCGTGTTGGATAGAAGTCTGCTGCACGAAGAAATTCGGTTTGTCATCTCGCCGGAGTTACTACTCACCCGACTGATCACGCCTTATCATTCCTTGTTTAAAGTCTATATAACAGTCCATTCGATCGCCCGGAGTTCATCTGACCCGTCGACATCGGAACGATCAGGCGTCTCGTGCGGTTTATCCTATCTCTTTTCGTATGGATGATGAAACAAGAGGATAGGTTACATCGAGACTGGTTTGTACATGTATATTCAGTGAGATGCTAGCAGAGAAAGAGGCTGACTAGCCCAGCCAATTAACAAAATTCAAATGGATCGTGTGAACAAATGAGACATAAAATTCCATGTTTCCAGACTTCTGTGATTCAGCAAGTACCACTCGAGTTTGATCAATCAATCTTCTGATCGAACATCTCTACCTGGTCGCGAGAACAGAATGGAATGGTTACTGCTGAATATATCCGGCGAGAGCGATCTACCTCCGCCTGTACGATAAGTTTGTTGGCCGACTCGTCGACCGCCTTGCCTAGCGGAGCCTTGTGCCCTGAAATGCGCCGACTGAAGCTCGATTTCCGATCGGAGGCTTTCCACGCGAGTAGAGCTGAACGCTGTGCTATTAGACTGGAAGTCTCGAAAAATCCCGGCCGTGTCGACTCTCAGCAAGCGATATGGGTTATTCCATGACCATTCATATTCACCCTCACCCTTCATCCCAGATATGATATATTCGTCTCACAGACACTCTGTTCAACCCTTCTCCGGATTCACTGAATACATCATTTGCCAGACGGTGTAAACGTGAGAATCCAGGGAATTTCTGTTCATCTACCATCATTGTAGACGTGCGCTCGTTTGGAAAATATCCGTTTCCGTTTCCCGGCGTTCAATACCCCGTGAAATGCTCCGTCAAGGAACTCCTCTGTGTTCGATAGGTCGACGCATTTGAACAAGTCCGCTGAGAACGGATGATAATGAAGTCCTCCCAGCAACTCTGCGTTACCGATACAGTCTAGTTGAGTGGTGCCCTCGATCAACGCTCTGTATTTCAGCGCCGACGCGACTCTAGCGAAATTTCAGGGCGCTGACCGATGGTGTCCTATGTATCCTCAAGACGATATGGTGATCGCCTTTCTCATAGTTTGTGATTTATTCTCATTGATAGCGGGCAACGAGAAACGGGGGCGACCTAAACGGGGAGCGGGGTATCCTTTAGAAAATGAATATAAGGGGTTTCCGCGTCGCTTTTCAATCAGTTTGCAGAGGAACTTCTGGGAGTACAGAGCATTAGAGAGATACCTACGGTAAATATACGGTATTATTTCATTCCTTTTTATTTATAGGTTTCTATTTAATAAGCTCTTGCGAGAAATAGGCACAGGCCGCAGATCTATCTGATTCCACTCAACTTCGATTAGCTCCATTGAGTGGAGGATATTTGTTGAAAGATAAATCGCCCAAGAGACACACCCGTGTTGATGTATTCTTAGAGGAATCAGAATGATACCAGTGTCGATGTATTGTGAGCTGGACCAGAGAAACACCTGTGTTGATGTAGTCAGTGTTGGATCAGAGAGACACGAGTGTTGATATGTTCTGAGCTGAACGAAAGAGATACCAGTATTGATCAGAGAGACACCAGTGTCGATGTATTCCGAGGTCGATCAGAGAGATACCGGTGTCGATGTATTCCGAGGTGGAACAGATAGACACCAGTGTGATGTATTCCATGCTCGATCAGAGACACCGGTGTCGATGTAGTCTGAGGTGGAACAGACATACACCAGTGTAATGTATTCCATGCTCGATCAGAGAGACACCGGTGTCGATGTATTCTGAGGTGGAACAGACATACACCAGTGTGATGTATCCCGAGCCCGATCAGAGACACCGGTGTCGATGTATTGTGAGGTGGAACAGACATACACCAGTGTAATGTATTCCATGCTCGATCAGAGAGACACCGGTGTCGATGTATTCTGAGGTGGAACAGACATACACTAGTGTGATGTATCCCGAGCTCGATCAGAGAGACACCGGTGTCGATGTATTCCGAGGTGGAACAGACATACACCAGTGTGATGTATTCCATGCTCGATCAGAGAGACATCGGTGTCGATGTATTCCGAGGTGGAACAGACATACACCAGTGTGATGTATCCGAGCTCGATCAGAGACACCGATGTCGATGTATTCCGAGGTGGAACAAACATACACCAGTGTGATGTATTCCATGCTCGATCAGAGAGACACCGGTGTCGATGCATTCCGAGGTGGAACAGACATACACCAGTGTGATGTATCCGAGCTCGATCAGAGACACCGATGTCGATGTATTCCGAGGTGGAACAGACATACACCAGTGTGATATATTCCATGCTCGATCAGAGAGACATCGGTGTCGATGTATTCCGAGGTGGAACAGACATACACCAGTGTGATGTATCCCGAGCTCGATCAGAGACACCGATGTCGATGTATTCCGAGGTGGAACAGACATACACCAGTGTGATGTATTCCATGCTCCATCAGAGAGACACCGGTGTCGATGTATTCCGAGGTGGAACAGACATACACCAGTGTGATGTATCCCGAGCTCGATCAGAGAGACACCGGTGTCGATGTATTCCGAGGTGGAACAGACATATACCAGTGTGATGTATTCCGAGGTGGAACAGGCAGACACAAATGTGAAATATTCCAAGCCTCATCAAAGAACACCAGCGTTGATGCATCCTGAAATGGATCAGAGACACCAGTGGCGATGTATTCCGAGGCGAAACAGATAAATACAAGTGTGATGTATCCCGAACTTGATCAGAGACAACTTCAGTGTCGATGTATTCCGAGGTGGAACAGACAGACACAATTATGCATTATTCCTAGCACGATCAGAGACACCAGTGTCGATGTATTCCAAGGTGGAACAGACACATACACGTGTTAGATATCCCGAGCTTGATCAGAGACACACCAGTTTTGATGTATTCCGAGTTCGATCAGAGGAACACCAATGTCGAAGCATTCTGAGCTCGATCAGAGAGACACAAGTTTCGATGTATTCCGAGGCGGAACAGACAGACAGAATTGTGAAGTATTCCTAGCTCGACCAGAGACACTAGTATCGAAGTATTCCGAGGTGGAACAGACAAACACAAGTGTGGTGTATTCCGAACACGATCAGAGAAACGCCAGTGTTGATGTATTCAAAGATCGATCAGAGAGACTCCAGTGTCGATGCATTCCGAGGTGGAACACACAAGACATCATTGTGATGTATTCCGAGGTGGAACAGACAAGACATCATTGTGATGTTTTCCGAGCTCGGTCAGAGAAACACCAGCGTCGATGTCTTCCAAGCTCGATCAGAGAAATACCATTGCTAGTGTGTCCTGAGCTCGATCATAGAGACACCAATCTCGATGTATTCCGAATTTGAACTGACAGACACCAGTGTGATGTTTTCCGAGCTCGAGTTGAGACACACACGCTGAACAGGATAACGACACACGCGTGAGCGTGGAAGATTCTGCTGAACAGGATGAAGACATACGCGCGAGCTTGGATGATTCTACTGAACAGGATAAAGAAGTACACGCGAGCTTGGGGAACTACTGAATTGGGTAAAGACATACACCTGCGCTTGAAGCATTCTACTGAACAGAATAAGGACATGCGCGCGAGATTGGGTGATTCTACTGAACAGCATAAAGACGATCGAGCTTGAAGGATTCTACTGAACAGGACAAAGACATACGCGCAAGCTTGGAGAATTCTACTGAACAGGATAAACTCATACGCGTGAGCTTGGAGGGTTCTACTGGACAGGATAAGGAGATACGCGCGAGCTTGGATTATTCAACTAGGCATCATAAAGACGCTCGAGCTTGAAGTATTCTACTGAACAGGAAAAAGCCTATTCGCTAGCTCGGATGACTCTACTGAACAGGATAAAGAAGTACACGCGAGCTTGAGGAACTACTGAATTGGGTAAAGACATACACCTGAGCTTGAAGCATTCTACTGAACAGAATAAGAACATACGCGCGAGTTTGAGTGATTCTACTGAACAGCATAAAGACGCTCGAGCTTGAAGGATTCTACTGAACAGGATAAAGATATACACGCGAGCTTGGATCATTCAACTAGACATCATAAAGACGCTGGATCTTGAAGTATTCTACTGATCAGGAAAAAGCCTAATCGCTAGCTCGGATGACTACTGAACAGAACGAAGACATACGCACGAGCTTGAAGGATTCTACTGAACAGGATAAAGACAAACACGCGAACTTCAGGATTCTACTGAATTGGGGAAAGACATACGCGTGAGCTTGGAGGATTCTACTGGACAGGATAAGGACATATGCGCGAGCTTGGGTCATTCAACTAGACATCATAAAGACGCTCGAGCTTGAAGTATTCTACTGAACAGGAAAAAGCCTATTCGCTAGCTCGGATGACTCTACTGAACAAAGTGAAGACATGTGCGCGGGTTTGAAAGATTCTACTGAACAGGATGAAGACATACGCGCGAGCTTGGAGGATTCTACTGAACAGGATAAAGAAGTACACGCGAGCTTGAGGAACTACTGAATTAGGTAAAGACATACACCTGTCCTTGAAGCATTCTACTGAACAGAATAAGAACACACGCGCGAGCTTGAGTGATTCTACTGAACAGCATAAAGACGCTCGAGCTTGAAGGATTCTACTGAACAGGACAAGGACGTACGTGCAAGCTTGGAGGATTCTACTGAACAGGATAAAGTCATACGCGTGAGCTTGGAGGGTTCTACTGGACAGGGTAAGAATACACGCGCGAGCTTGGATCATTCAATTAGACATCATAAAGACGCTGGAGCTTGAAGTATTCTACTGAACAGGAAAAAGCCTATTCGCTAGCTCGGATGACTCTACTGAACAAAGTGAAGACATGTGCGCGGGTTTGAAAGATTCTACTGAACAGGATGAAGACATACGCGCGAGCTTGAAGGATTCTACTGAACAGGATAAAGAAATACACGCGAGCTTGAGGATTCTACTGAATTGGGGAAAGACATACACGCGAGCTTGAAGGATTCTACTAAACAGGATAAAATATACACGTGAGCTTTGAGGATTCCACTGAATAGGATAAAGACTTCCTCGTGGGTTTGAAAAATTCTACTGAATAGGACAAAGACATACGGGCAAGCTTGGAGCTTTCTACTGAACAGAATAAAGACATACGCACGAGCTTGGAGGTTTCTAGTGAACAGGATAAAGAAATGCACGCGAGCTTGTGGATTCTACCGAATTGGGTAAAGACATACGCGTGAGCTTGGAGGATTCTACTGATCTAAGTGAAGACATGTGCTCGAGCTTGAACGATTCTACTGAACAGGGTAAAGACGCACGAGCTTGGAAGATTCTACTGAACAGAATAAAGATTTATTCGCGAGATAGGAAGATTCTACCATGTATAGATATACACGTGAGCTTGGAGGATCAAAGACATACGTGCAAGCTTGGAGGATTCTGCTGAGCAGGTTAAAGAAATACAAGCGAGCTTGAGGATTCTACTGAATTGGGTAAAGACATACGCGTGAGCTTGGATGATTCTACTGAACAGAATGAAGACATACCCGTGATCTTGGAGGAATCTGCTGAACAGGATAAAGATATTCGCGCGAGCTTGGATGATTCGACTATACAGCATAAAGACGCTCGATCTTGAAGGATTCTACAGAACGGAGAAAAGACCTACGTGCAAGCTCGGATGATTCTACTGAACAGGATGAAGAAATACACACGAACTTGGATATTCTACTGAGGTGGATAAAGACATGTGCGCGAGCTTGGATGATTAGTACCCATTTTCCTGCGCAATTTTCTCTGAAATTAAATTGTGACTTTCGAATTTTACGATTTGAGGTCGATGTCTTATTAGCATAAATATCGGTTGCCGTTGAACGCGCGCGATGGAAAATTAATTATATATTGCATGTCAATTTTATTGAAAAAAAGCATGAAAAAATGTTCTTTTCGTTAAGAAAATGGAATTTTCTTTCTTTTGGAAACGATTATATTTGTCTCTGTGGTCGAACACTTCGTTCTCTGGTGAATTGTGTATGGAAAGTTTTGTAACTGTTTTATATTGAGGGGGTAGGGGGTTTGACGGAATTCTTGTGTATAACATTTTAGGAAGATCCATTCAGCATATCCTGAGAAATAACAAGAAATCCAATATGACCGCCAGTCAGCCATATTGAAATCCAAGATGGCGCAAAAGCCGGATGTACCTAAGTACTAATTTTTCCATTCAAAGAAATTCAAGATGGCCGCAATGAATGAACTTTTAAGTATACAGGGAATTCGGGCTTAGCATATATTCTTTTGTTATTCGGAAACTGCGTGCACTGAGATAAGCAAAAAATAAGTAATGGGATAGGTCCGGTTTCAATGCCGACACCAGCTTGTCCACTTGTATCGCAAATTAGACCCAAACCAATTAGACCTAAGTTTTGATTTACATCCATGCGCGCAGACATCTTGTCTGAGGATATCTGGGAATATATTCAGTTATAGAATTTACTGTTAAATTATAATAATTCCCCTTTATGCAATAAAGGGTAATGGAGATTGGGGTAACTGGACTCTCAATTTAAATGTATGGAGAATGGTATGTGCATGTGTGCTCTTTGGAAGTCACTGGGGTCTTATGTATGGGCAGATCACTCTTGCTGGGCCGTCACGTGACCGGAAGTCACGTCACAGGACTACTGGAATCCAAGATGGCCGCCAGTCAGCCATATTGAAATCCAAGATGGCGCAAAGGTCGGATGTGCCTTTAGTACAAGTTTTTTCATTCACAGAAATCCAAGGTGAACTTTTAAAGTATACAGGGTATCATACTGGGTTACATCATATACACGACACACGCAGGACTGGTCGACGGAGAATGCGCTTGAAGAGGGCTACGACGAAAACTTGATGTACAGATACTACGAAATGTTCCCGACTGTACCGAGCTGGAAAATCTCTCGTCAGCACTTGAGAAGACGTGCAGATTCAAAGTCGAGGCGCCATGAAGACTGAAGGTTACAAGCGGATTTCGCCAACAAGTACGTCGGCGGCGGCGTATTGGAGAGAGGTCTGGTGCAAGAAGAAATTCGGTTCCTCATCTCGCCGGAGTTGCTAGTCGCGCGATTGATAACGCCCTTTGTTGAATGACAGAAAGTTTTGTTGAGGAGTTCGGAACAGTACAGCGATTACAAAGGTTACTGCACCTCTTATTGTTCCTCGCTCAAAGTCTGTATGAGTCGACTCGATCTTCCTTTCGTTCAGTTGACCCGTCGACGTCGGACCGATCAGACGTCTCGTGCGGTTTATCATATCTCTTTTCGAAAGCGTAACGAAACAGGAGGAGACATTACATCGAGATTTGTTTGTACATGTATGTTCAGTGAGATGCTGGCAGAGAAAGAAGCTGACTAGCCCAGCGAATTAACAAAATTCAAGTGGATCGCGTGAACAATCTAGAGATAAAATCCCATGTTTCCAGACTTCTGTGCTTCAGCAAGTACCACTGAGTCTGATCAATAAATCTTCTGATCGAACATCTCTAGCTGGTCGCGAGAACGGAATGGATCGGTTGGGAATACTGCGGAATATATCCGGAGAGTGTTCTACCTCCGCCTGTACGATAATTCCCGCGGCAGTAACCCCGACGATAAGATTGTTGGTCGCCTCGTCGACCGCCTTGCATAGCGGAGTCTTGTGGCCTGGAATGCACCGACTGAAGCTCGATTGCCGATCGGAGACTTTCCAAGCGGGTAGGGTTGAACGCTGTGATTTCTAATCTCGTTGAGATTTTGGTTGATGTTTTTGTTTAGGCTGGACTTTTTTAATAATTTTGCCTTCTTTTGGATTCTGAAAGCTTTCTGGGTTAACCTTTTTTGTTTGGGCAGGACTTAGAATAATTTTCACTTCTTTTGGACTCTGAAAGTTTTCTGGCTTAATCTCTTTTGTTTAGGGATTTAGAATAATTTTCACTTCTTTAGGACTCTGAAAATTTCTGGCTTAATCTTTTCTGCATAGGCTGGACTTAGTTAGAATAATTTTGACATCTTTTCTGGGTTGATGTTTTTTAAAGTAAAGGGATTAAAAGGTATACTTATCAGACAGACAGCAACACCGGGTGCTTTCGTTCCACCACTCTGGACTGTACAACCAATCTGTATACGGGCTAAATATACACCCTTACATCCACGAAGACCAGTTTGAGAATGATAGATTAACGCAGACTCGCTACTTTTATTTGTATCATTCGATTATCTTCCCCTCTCCGCTCCCCGTTTGCGAGCTTCCCGCTCCCCGGGATATTGGGGAGAGCTAAACGGCGAGCGGGGAGCTATTAAAGAATAAATATAAGGCCTTACAATTCGAATTTCAATCAGTTTACAGCAGACGTTCTGAGAGATACCAACGGCAAGCATACGGTAATATTCCATTCCTTTTTACATTGATAGGTTATATGTATATACATGTATATAATAATTTTGACCTTTTTTGGACTCTGAAAGTTTTCTGGCTTAATCTTTTTGGTGTAGGCTGGCCTTAGAATAATTTTGACTTTACATGGACGGGCGTGTTTCTGTTAAACCACACGCTCCAGACCACAAATATAACAGCGATGTTCTTCCACCATCATTGTAGACGTACGCTCGTCTGGATATATTCCATTCCCGGCGTTCAATACCACATGAAATGCTTCGGCGATGAACTCCTCTGCGTTCGATAAACCTTTGAACAAGTCCGCTGAGAACGGATAATGCGTTACCGATATAGTCTTGTTGAGCGACGTCGACGCGTTGAACCATTTAAAGGCGCTGACAGTGTGTATATCTTAACGCGCGTCGTCGACTGAGTTAGGGTAGGAATACACCAGAGCCGTCATCGCAATGCGATTCGCATATGCGTTGTCGCAACAAATTGAACAAGTTGCAAAAAGAAGTGGTGAACACACTATTCGCATTGCGTTGAGGATCGGTTGCGTTATAGCTTTGCGTTGCCGTTGGAATTGGGAATTTTCCATTTTTTGACGCGCTGCACAGGCCTACGCATTGCCTTTGGAAGGTCAAGGACATTATTATACACACTTTGGTGCTGAATTACCATATGTTATGTTATTTAAATTAGGTATAGGCATATACGCAGCCTCCATCGCAGCCAAAAGACGCATATGGTGAATGCACGGACAAATGCGTTGTCGCGAGCGTTGCCGCCTGCGCCAACGCAACGGCTCTGGTGTATTCCTACCCTTAGGGTAGGAATACACCAGAGCCGTCATCGCAATGCGATTCGCATATGCGTTGTCGCACCAAATTGAACAAGTTGCAAAAAGAAGTGGTGAACACACTATTCGCATTGCGTTGAGTATCGGTTGCGTTATAGCTTTGCGTTGCCGTTGGAATTGGGAATTTTCCATTTTTTGACGCGCTGCACAGGCCTACGTATTGCCTTTGGAAGGTCAAGGACATTATTATGCACACTTTGGCATCAGACGCTACGGTATGTATGCTGAATTACCATACGTTATGTTATTTAAATTAGGTATAGGCATATACGCAGCCTCCATCGCAGCCAAAAGACGCATATGGTGAATGCACGGACAAATGCGTTGTCGCGAGCGTTGCCGCCTGCGCCAACGCAACGGCTCTGGTGTATTCCTACCCTAAGACCGATCGTCGACTTGCTTGTTAATACATACGCAGCTAAGATCAGCAAAAACATGGAAAATATTTCAAATACCAGATAGAAACTGCGTGAACTGCAAAACAAAGAAGATGTAAAGAATATACTTATGAAAGTTTTCTGGGTTAATCTTTTTGGGTAGGCTGGACTTAGAATAATTTTGGCTTCTTTTGGACTCTGAAAGTTTTCTCGGTTAATGTTTCTTCAAGTAAAAGTAGTACAGACAGTACCACCGGGTACTTTCGTCCCACCACTCTGAACTGTACAACCAATCTGTATACGGGCTAAATATACGCCTTTCATCTACGGAGACCAGTTTGACAATGATAGATTAACACCGACTTGCGACTTTTATTTGTATCATTCGATTAGCTTGTGAGCGTTTGTGAGCTTTCCGTTCCCCGAGATATTGGGGAGAGCTAAACGGGGAGCGGGGAGCTATTAAAGAATAAATATAAGGCCTTACAATTCGAATTTCAATCAGTTTACAGCAGACGTTCTGAGAGATACCAACGGCAAGCATACGGTAATATTGCATTCCTTTTTTCATTGACAGGTTATTTTTATATACATGTATATAATAATTTTGACCTTTTTGGACTCTGAAAGTTTTCTGGCTTAATCTTTTTGGTGTAGTCTGGACTTAGAATAATTTTGACCTTTTTGGACTCTGAAAGTTTTCTGGGTTAATCTTTTTTTTGGACGGGCGTGTTTCTGTTAAACCACACGCTCCAGACCACAAATATAACAGCGATGTTCATCCACCATCATTGTAGACGTACGCTCGTCTGGATATATTCCATTCCCGGCGTTCAATACCGCGTGAAATGCTTCGTCGAGGCACAAGTGGAAGCATTGAAAAAGATCTTCATCGCGTGTCGCGAGAATTGACCACAGACTGCGTTCAGCGTGGCGAACGGACTTTTGCAGACGAAAGTAGAATCGAACATCGCCAGCCGAAGAGAACTGTTTAAAGGAAATAAAACTACGGTCATATCCCGCTCGCCCGGTTCATATACTGTAAACAGCGGCGATCACAGACGTTTTAAAGGCAAACTTGATGGGCAGGAATAGTGCCGCGACGACGACGCATTGGGACGTCAGATAACACGATCAGATTATGGATCTCCATTATCAACTTGAAGACAGCCTTGGTATTGGGCCATAGATAGCTATCTAGCAAATCATGTTAGGTTCACAGCTCTCCAAGCTTTCATGTATTCTGTGGCGGTTAATTGCGTAGCACAGAATGGGCGTGTTTCTGTTAAACCTCAGGCTCCAGACCACAAATATAACAGCGATGTTTATCCACCATGATTGTAGACGTACGCTCGTCTGGAGATATTCCATTCCCGGCGTTCAATACCGCATGAAATGCTTCGGCGATGAACTCCTCTGTATTCGATAAGTCTTTGAACAAGTCCGCCGAGAACGGATAATGCGTTACCGATATAGTCTTGTTGAGCCACGTCGACGCGTTGAACCATTTAAAGGCGCTGACAGTATGTATGTCTTAACGCGCGTCGTCGACTAAGTTAAACCGTTCGTCGACTCGATTGTTAATACATACACAGCTAAGATCAGTAAAAACATGGGAAATATTTCAAATACCAGATAGAAACTGCGTGAACTGCAAAACAAAGAAGAAGTAAAGAATATACTTATCAGACAGACAGTAACACCGGGTCTCACCGCTCTGGACTGTACAGCCGATTTGGATACAGGCTAAATATACGTCTTACATATATAAGGGGAGAGCTGAAGGGGGAGACCTAAACGGGAAGCGGGGAATCAATTAGAGAATGAATATAAGGGGCTTGCGTCGACTTTCAATCAGTTTAGAACGAACCTTCCGCGAGTACAGACGAATATACTAATAATATACTAGGCGTACTGCCTGTCCTAACAGCGGGCTACGACGAATACTTGATGTACAGACTCTACGAAGTGTTCCCGACTATACCGAGCTGAAAAACCTCTCGAGGAGCCATAGAGACTGACGGTCGAGGAAAGTTACAGGCGGATTTCGCCTACAAGTTCGTCGGCGGCGGCGTGTTGGATAGAAGTCTGCTGCACGAAGAAATTCGGTTTGTCATCTCGCCGGAGTTACTACTCACCCGACTGATCACGCCTTATCATTCCTTGTTTAAAGTCTATATAACAGTCCATTCGATCGCCCGGAGTTCATCTGACCCGTCGACATCGGAACGATCAGGCGTCTCGTGCGGTTTATCCTATCTCTTTTCGTATGGATGATGAAACAAGAGGATAGGTTACATCGAGACTGGTTTGTACATGTATATTCAGTGAGATGCTAGCAGAGAAAGAGGCTGACTAGCCCAGCCAATTAACAAAATTCAAATGGATCGTGTGAACAAATGAGACATAAAATTCCATGTTTCCAGACTTCTGTGATTCAGCAAGTACCACTCGAGTTTGATCAATCAATCTTCTGATCGAACATCTCTACCTGGTCGCGAGAACAGAATGGAATGGTTACTGCTGAATATATCCGGCGAGAGCGATCTACCTCCGCCTGTACGATAAGTTTGTTGGCCGACTCGTCGACCGCCTTGCCTAGCGGAGCCTTGTGCCCTGAAATGCGCCGACTGAAGCTCGATTTCCGATCGGAGGCTTTCCACGCGAGTAGAGCTGAACGCTGTGCTATTAGACTGGAAGTCTCGAAAAATCCCGGCCGTGTCGACTCTCAGCAAGCGATATGGGTTATTCCATGACCATTCATATTCACCCTCACCCTTCATCCCAGATATGATATATTCGTCTCACAGACACTCTGTTCAACCCTTCTCCGGATTCACTGAATACATCATTTGCCAGACGGTGTAAACGTGAGAATCCAGGGAATTTCTGTTCATCTACCATCATTGTAGACGTGCGCTCGTTTGGAAAATATCCGTTTCCGTTTCCCGGCGTTCAATACCCCGTGAAATGCTCCGTCAAGGAACTCCTCTGTGTTCGATAGGTCGACGCATTTGAACAAGTCCGCTGAGAACGGATGATAATGAA
>JAVTVY010014718.1:0-65019 GCA_036873755.1 Hanleya hanleyi | reverse complement strand
GGTCTAGTTGTGCAAGAAACCTTTTCTGGTCCGATTCGAAAATCCAATATGGCCACCAGGCAGCCATTTTGGATTTCCCCATGAAAACTTGTTATCGCGATTTCTCAGGAACTACTGCATGGATCTTTTTCAAATTTGGTACACAGGTTCCCCTCAGGGTCTAGCTGTGCAAGAAACCTTTTCTGGTCCGATTCGAAAATCCAATATGGCCACCAGGCAGCCATCTTGGATTTCCCCATGAAACATTGTTACCGCGATTTCTCAGGAACTACTGCATGGATCTTTCTCAAATTTGGTACACAGGTGCCACATGGGGTCTAGTTGAGCAAGATACCCTTTCTCGTCTGATTCGAAAATCCAATATGGCCACCAGGCAGCCATCTTGGATTTCCACATGAAACTTGGTTATCGCCATTTCTCAGTACTGCATGGATCTTTCTCAAATTTGGTACACAGATTCTCCTTAGGGTCTAGTTTTGCAAGATACCTTTTTCGGCCCCAATAGAGAATCCAATATGGCCAGAAGGCGGCCATCTTGGATTTCCCCATGAAACCTTGTTATCGCGATTTCTCAACTACTGCATGGATCTTTCTCAAATTTGATACACAGGTTCGCCTTGGGGTCTAGTTGTGCAAGATGCCTTTTCTGGTCCGATTCGAAAATCCAATTTGGCCACCAAGCAGCCATCTTGGATTTCCCCAAGAAACTTTGTTATCGTCATTTCTCAGGAAGTACTGCATGGATCTTTCTCAAATTTGGTACACAGGTTCACCTTATGATCTAGTTGTGCAAGATACCTTTTTCGGTTCAAATTGAAAATCCAATATGGCCACCAGGCGGCCATCTTAGATTTCCCCATGAAACTTTGTTATCGTGATTTCTCAGGAAGTACTGCCTGGATCTTTATCAAATTTGGTACACAAGTTCCCCTTGTCGCCTAGTTGTGCAAGATACCTTTTCTGGTCCGATTAGAAAATCCAATATGGCCACCAGGCGCCCATCTTGGATTTCCCAATGAAACTTTGTTATCGTGATTTCTCAAGAAGTACTGCATGGATCTTCCTCAAATTTGGTACACAGATTCCCCTTGTGGCCCAGTTGTGCAAGATACCTTTTTTGGTCAGATTCGAAAATCCAATATGGTTGCCAGGTGGCCATCTTGAATTTCCCCTTGAAACACTTATCTTGAATTCTCAGAAAATATTTCATGGATCTTTCTGAAATTTGGTACACAGGTCTCAGATGGGGCCTAGTTGTGCAAGATTGCTTTATCGGTCTGATTCGAAAATCCAATTAATACGGTATTCCCGAGTTGTGACCTTGCATCACTATAGAGAATATCCATATCTTCACCTTCCATATCAAGGAGTTCAAATAATTCGGAATTAAAATGTATTTAGTCCATGCAGTTGCAAGTGAACTGCCCCACCCTTTCGTCTGCCGGCGGGTCAGCTACATGAGGGACGTCACTCTTGTGACACAATGTCACAACTCGACAACTGTAAACTACTGCATGTTTCGATCCATGGGAAATAATCAAGATTCAGACACTTTCAAATTCGAAGTTTCAACATTACTGCGCGGACCAGATGCCTTCAGTATTAAGTATTGTACCATCTTATCTTAAAAGAGATATCTCAAACTAGTCCAGTAAACAGAACAGAATTAGCATTCGTTCCAAATTATACAAGCTGAGTAGCTAGCAGGTCCTCCGCCAAGTAGCCTGTTTGAGAGCATACAGCATATACGCTTCCAATATCTCCTTAAATATAACTTGGAAAGTTGATATGTGTATGTGGAAAGAGACGTTCATCTGGAATTGTTGAGACAATTTGAGGAGGTTTGGGAAGCAGTAATGGGTAATGTAACACTGGAATGTAAGTCTGTAGTTGTATATGGATTTGTGGATGGTGAGGTTTATAAATCGGTGAGTGGAATAGATCAAGATATCGCGTTCACAACACAGATGGGTATAATATGGGTGAGTGAAATCCAAGATGGTCAATGGCAGCCATCTTGGATTACATACTACCTCAATGAAAATCAATACCAATCGCTGTCTAACTGATGTGAAGCACCGTCTCGAGTTTGAAGTTGATTGGTCAAATTGTTGTCGAGATATCACGTTCACAAGATCGAGACGGATGGAATCCAATATCGTCAATGGCAGCCATCTTGGATTTGTACCTCAGTGAAAATCAATACCAATGGCCGTCTAATTGATGTGAAGCACATTCTCAAGTTTGAAGTCGATTGGTAGAACTGTTCTCGAGATATCGCGTTCACAAGATGTGGGATGGACAGAATCCAATATGGTCAATGGCAGCCATCTTGGATTATGTACCTCAGTGAACACCAATACCAATGGCCGTCTAACTGATGTGAAAAACCTTAGTTTGTTTGATTTGTTTTTGAGATATCGTGTTAACAAGATGTGGAACGGAGTGAATCCACTATCGTCCATGGCAGCCATCTTGGATTACGTATCTCAGTGAAAATCAAAACCAATGGCCGTTCAACTGATGTGAAGCACATTCTCAAGTTTGAAGTGGATTGGTCAAACTGCTGTCGAGATATCGCGTTCACAAGATGTGGGATGGACAGAATCCAATATGGTCAATGGCAGCCATCTTGGATTACGTACCTCAGTGAAAATAAATACCAATGGCCGTCTAACTGATGTAAAGAACCTTCCCAAGTTTGAAGTCGATTAGTTGAATTGTTCTCGAGATATCGTTTTCACAAGATCTGGGACGGATGGAATCCAATATGGTCAATGGCAGCCATCTTGGATTACGTACCTCAGTGAAAATCAATACCAATGGCCGTCTGACTGATGTGAAGAACATTCCCAAGCTTGAAGCTGATTGGTGGAAATGTTCTTGAGATATCGCGTTCACAAGATGTGGGACGAACAGAATCCAATATGGTCGATGGCGGCCATCTTGGATTACGTACTTCAGTGAAAATCAATACCAATGGCCGTCTAACTGATGTGAAGCACCTTCTCAAGTTTGAAGTCAATCGGTCAAATTGTTCTTGAGATATCGCGTTCACAAGATGTGGGACGACAGAATCCAATATGGTCGATGGCGGCCATCTTGGATTACGTACCTCAGTGAAAATCAATACCAATGGCCGTCTGACTGATGTGAAGAACATTCCCAAGCTTGAAGTTGATTGGTGGAAATGTTCTTGAGATATCGCGTTCACAAGATGTGGGACGAACAGAATCCAATATGGTCAATGGCGGCCATCTTGGATTACGTACTTCGGCGAAAATCAATACCAATGGCCGTCTAACTGATGTGAAGCACCTTCCCAAGTTTGAAGTCGATTGGTCGAATTGTTCTCGAGATATCGCGTTCACAAGATGTGGGACGGACGGAAGGACGGACGGAGGGACGGACGGAAGGACGGACGGCTAGCATTTCCAAGTCCTCCCACCACTTCGTGGCGGAGGACAAAAATCTTAAGTATGCCAAAGTGTCAAATAGATTTTTATTCGCTTCCAGTACCAAATGATGACGTGCAAAAAAATAAATAAAATAAAAATACTACAAAACGAAGACGAAGGATCCTCCGTACATGTACATTCACTTTCAGGCTAACTTTGCTCATTTCTCTTGTACTATAACAACCGACATAAGTTCAGTTTCTAGAAATCTTTAAACTTCTGAAACTTAGAAAGATTATATCTTGGTGTTTTCCAGTGTCCCTTTTTCGATCTTTTTCGCTCAGATTCGAAATTCTGTAAACAAAATTACAACTCAATCGAATAGTAACAATGGACAACTAGAGCCTTAGGCACTGAAACGGGGCTATTTAAATGTAAAATAGGCTGTTGGAATAATTCCACTAACTCTTTGATGTTCAGTTCCATGGCGAAGAGCCATACAATTTGTGGTCTCACATATTTCTCTCAATAAAGATCTATTGTGCATTAGTGTGTGGACACATATATATATTTAAAAAAATAACTTGTGACTGATGAGACAGACATTTATTATGAAACCAACCTGATAAAATGATAAATAATGTTATCAATGCATGTTACCAATATTTGTAAATAGTTTTACTTTTTTCAGGTTACAGAAACAAGGCTATTCTATGGATAACAACTTCTTTATTGCTGTGGAGCTGACGTTTCGTTGGCGATACTTCCAACTTTTTCAAAGCTAAAAAAAAAGAAAAGGTTACAGAAAGCATATCCAGTAAATGACAAAAGATGAATATTGAGATACAATGTAAAATCCTCATGATTAGATGGACTGGATCTATCCTCTCATGGAATCATATTATTGACATGTACCTCCACCTGCCAGCATACCCCTGGAAGGTTATAAATTCTTACAATGGTTGTATGCAGACTTGTATATGTAGCTTACTGCTTTCTAAACATAATGACTTGGACTTTGACCCTATCAATTGACCCTATCAGCGAAGTGAATCAAGCCATTGACCTAGGTCATGCATGTGTCATGCATGTTGATAAGTTCTAAATAGTATAGAGGGTCTGGTGGAGGGGATGTTTGTTTGTCAGCCTTTCAATTTACAATTGTATACAATTTCTGCAAGAATGGAAGCCTAGAAAATTAGAATTTCTTGCCAACATGGCAAACATATGATAAGTCTGCCTTGAACTATTTTCTTCTGTATATGTTAAGTGTTCTAATAACGTTTTTATCAACCAGCAATTCATGACATGCTTTCAGCAAAACACTCTAAGTCAACCTCTGAATAGTATCCATCTTGTATTCATGCTCTAAAGCAGGAAATCTCTGTGAAAATGACATATGAACATATATAAGAATAGCAGAAAATATTTAACTTCACTAATATAGACCAGGTGAAACAAAATCTAGCCAAAATAGTTGACCAAACTATCTGCAGTAGCTGAATAACTTGAGGACTTTTTTCTTCTGCTCTTCCTCTCAAAGCCTAAAGCAGTTAAATAAACAACCAGTCACCCTGGCAACCGTACCAAATTTGCTCAAATTTTTCATGACTACAATACAGGACCATTAGTCCCTACGGGCCTACATAGCCCCGTAAAAAGATCCTCTTGTCATTAGCTTACAATTATCGGACAATGGTGGGCGCCAAGATCCTTCAGGATCTCTCGTTATTTTTTCATTTCACTTTCAATAGACACACAAAAGGGGTGAACCTAATGTCTAATCAACACTTGTCGTTTGTATGAGCATCTCTAGACTCCTATCATTAACCACATTAACCATTAATCAAATAATTTAATATCTGTCGCACCAACTACACCCACTCATTTCAATAAAAATTGTGATGGCTTTTGCAAAGTACAGACTACTGAGCAGCAATTAGCCGACTTCCAAAAAACCATGTCAAAGCCCTTGCATTGTGCGTGAAATGATAGCTATTCGTGGTTTTTCACCATATATCAGAACATACACATAAATTATAGATATGTAACTGCAAGAAAAGATTCTGAAATAAAGCTCATCTGAATATGGAGGCTACAAGTCTCGCTTGTGATTTCATCTAAAAATAGATAAAAACTGCTAGGGTCTGGAAACAATAAAAACTTATACAGAACTGTATCTATCCAGAATGCAGACACCCCCCATGTGACCTTCATCCATAGCCAAATGTTATATGATCTGCAAAATACAGGGGTTTTTTTCTCTCTAATCAAGCCTGTACCCAGAATTTTTAGCGATGATGTTCATTTTGTGGAAGGGTGGAACTTATCAAGGTAAAGGTGGAACTAACAGACCCCCTTCAATGAGGTTATCCAGCTGATGGCAAAGGGAAGCAAATCGTGTAACTGCTAGAACACCAGTGCCCTCTATCTCAATGAATTACAATACTTCCGTTGATGAATTGTCATATCTTGATATTGTATTTCAATGAGATAGAGGGCACTGGTGTTCCAGCAGTTACAAGATTTGCTTCCCTTGGCCATCAGATGGATAAACCCATTACTTTACCATTAGAAAAATGCTAATTTTCGGATTATTGGACTGTCTGGAAGAAAATGTTTTCTAGTTCTTGGTAATGGGGAGGTTTGATCAACCCGCTTTGCGTACAGGCCGATAGAGAGCTCCAAGAATTTGGTTAACTATCAGAAAGCGTGAACAAACATTTATTTTCCTGATATTACAGCCCTGTAAATTAAGGAATTCTCCCTCGGCAATAATAGTCTGACATTAAAATACATTTAATATAATGCTGGAAACTATTTTCACCTTGGCATTCACCTCAACAACTGGTCTAACTGAGACAACTTCTAGCAAATCCACAAAAATTGCACTTTGCACCTAGCCAGCAACATGCCCACCGACATGGGATTATAAAAGTGTCCCAGTTCTAGATACTTTGTTCTTGTAACATTCCTGAGAAAAGCTTTAATTACAGTTAATACTTTTGCATATATTATCAGCTAATATACATGGTTAAAATTACGATATGTAGTATATCTCCAAGATCTCTATAAATTATCGTACGTCACAATATTTTATGTGCCCCAGTAAAAAAAATTTAATTTATTGGCAATTTGTTGTTTTACTGGCGAAAAACAATACCAACATTTATCATCATGCAATCACATCAACATTCTCACAAGTTAACAAAAACTTTTGACTGAGGCAAATTACAGTAGACAATACAGTGAGACACTGACCTGATAAAAACAGGGGCATATGGCATGAACCATTGATAAAGGAGTTCGACCCATAAAATTCGAAATGTCAAATAAAATGCTGGTTGAATTTTCTTATAAAATGCTGGTTGAATTGTCTTATACATGTAAAGTACTTGAATTGTCTAATAAAATAAACTACCGGTAAAAAATCAATACTGAGTCTCACCCAAGAAAATTAATACAGAAGGAGATGTGATTTCCTCATTGTCAAGTTCTATTGTAATGGGAGGCACTAATTCCAGTGATTGTACTAGCTTACAGCGAGTGGGAGTTTCCCTTTAGCTCAGTCGGTAGAGCACTGATGTGGCAAGTAAGGGGACCCCGGATTGAATCCCGATAGTGCCTAATATCTTCATCCTTCACATTGGTGCCGTGACCACTGGTTCATGGAGTGCGGGGCTCTGAGAACCTGGGTTGATTTCGGAAGGCGAGAGGATTAGGCAGGGAGGAGTGTAATGAGAGGCAACTGTACAAGTGGCCCAGTGAGGCTCCCAGGGATTGACCTGGAGTGTCGTCGTGCACATTTCAGGTCATGGTAAGAATAGGTCTCAGCTCCTCAGAGAGCTTGTCATAAGAGGTGACTAACTGGAGCACCCATGGGGATCACGGGTGTGAAAAGGAATAGGACCCTACCCATGTGGTTTCCGAGTATGAAAAGGAATAGGAACCAATGTCGTGATCTAACTGAAATAGTGTTGAAAGCGACGTTACATCATATTCACTCCCTCACTCACTGTACAAGTGCTTGTACTAGCTTACAGCTAGCGGGAATTTTCCCTTTTAATAGTTGTAACCTGTCGTTCAGGTTTCAGCGGGTTACCACTTTGAAGCCCTGCAGTCAGATCCAGGCTGTACAGCTATTACTCGAACCATCGGTTTGAAATAACAGCCAATGAACGGACAGCATTTTGGGGCGATGCACAACCTTCGTGGGATCTCGGTATATTTCTATGAAGGCCGAGTTCATACGGAGAAAAGCTGGAGGAATAACTCTTTGATGTTCCAGAGGGAAACCACATGGGAGTGCCTCTCAAGTCAAAACGATGACGGATGTGAATTTAAAACAAACAGATGGGATAAAACATACAACACATTCCCTGGCGCCTAATCCGCGCAAAAAGGGCATATTCGACAAGGTCACGAATGCGCTCCAGAATGTTTCCGAATTAAACGGCTCGTAATCGTTATGGCATAAAAGATATCCGTCATGGCATCGATTTCTTAGGCGAACCATGACCAGGAATGATGCTAAATGCCAGGTGCCTAGGTGAGCCTGCTGTCTTCATCTGTCATGATTGACACAAGATTTGTTGGAATTGGGTTTTTCAAGTACAAGTAATGGAAAATGCTTCCAGTTTAGTTTTGTAAAAGACTAATCAGCAAGTTGGATGCTTGGCTCTTCTAAAACAGAACGAGTAATGGGTGGAACTACAGTAAATCGTCTATTAATTGACCTGCCCTATTGAAATTCAATCACCCTAAATTTTTTTGACAAAATTCAATCGGTTGTTCTAATAAATTTGATCACCCTAAAAAATCATTGAAATAACAGGATTATTGTGGACTATTTTGTCAACTTCCTGTTCTAATATATCTGATCATCCTGTAATTTATTGGTGGGAAATTTTACTTCCTGTGATTGAATTATTAGAGATATTACTGTAGCCACCATACCCGCCATTAAAGTTGAGAAATCGAATTTTCTCTTTTATTGCCGACAACTGTGATAAGGACAATATTTATAGTTTTAACAATTATTTTTTGCTTTTCACGTCAAATGAAAAGTTGAGTTCACCAGTTGTTGGTTTGAAATCAATCTTAGAGTGAAGTTTATCTCCTTTTTGCACAATCGTCTGAACTTTCAGCAAGTGAACACCCTGTCTTGTGAATCGGTCCCAATCAACTTGTGCGCCAGGTGCGGGGAATTTAACAGGCCCCGAGGAAATCAACTTCTCGCCAAACCTGTACTCCATCCAGATCGCAATGCCATTACACTTCCCCTTACTGTACAAAGATAGAAACAAACGACAATATATTGCGAGAAATCCTGAATTCAATGACAACAATTACTGCTTTCAACGTTAATTAAAAATGAACAATGACAGACATTGTGTTGCTATGGAATTGTAGAACCACCAAACCGCAAAAAAAATTTGAACAGATTTTGTTGCTATAGAACTACAACACTGCAAAGAATTTTTGACCCTGTAGAACACATTGACATGTTTCTTTTGTTGCTATTGAGCTACCACATTGCATGCAAGGAATTACAGAAATGTTTTGTTGTTATTGAATTGTGAAAAACCAGCACATTGTGAAGAATTATGGAAATGTTTTGATGCTATCAAATTGTAGAACTATCGTATTGAGCCTAACACAGGAAGGAAGCAATCAGAGACTGCTCAATTGTATGCCCCGCCCCCCCTTCACCCTTCCGCTTTGCCCCGCCATTGTTCTGTTCTATATTGGTTGGTGAAGGCCTAATTTTGATAATTATAAAAATTATGTTTCAGTCACTTTTTTGCCATGCCTCACATAATATATATATTCCAAGTATCGACCAACAAGTGATAATACAATGTTTTGATGCAAGATGGTCGCCAAATCCGAAAATGTGACCTAGTTTCGAGACCTACATTTCTTGGGAGTGTATTGTGGTGAAATTATGAAGCGATCAGAGAGCTTTGAATTTTGCACCCAATTCGCTCTTTTGGGGCAATTTCATACTTCAGGACATGTGGTCTGCTTTGGAATGTAGAATAACATATATAGCCATTTTCCCGATCCAAATCGGTTATGGACTGAGATGCAGCCTGGACAAATAAATATATCCCATTCACTTAGGTTTGATAAACAAAGGGCCATAACTCGTGAAAATATAACCGAAAGCAGAGAAACTTCACGCTGCACAACTATGGGGCATTGACCACATATCATGCAAATTTCATGCTTGTCCATACAATATTAACCGAGATCCAGCCCGGACAAGTTCCAATTCACAAAGATTAGAAGAAAAAAGGGCCATAACTCTTGAAAATTATACCGGAACTCGGAAAAAACTCTACGCTGCACAACGACGAGGCACTGGCCACATTCCATGCAAGTTTCAATCCTGTCCATCAAATATTAACCGAGATATTGCGCGGACAAGATATTCGGACAGACAGATGGATGGACGGACAAAGCGATCGCTATATGCCCCAGAAGGGGGGGGGGAGGGGCATAATTATGGAAATATGTTGTTGCTATTGAATTGTAGAACTGTCACTGTGAAGAATTATGGAAAGGTTGTTGCTATTGAATTGTAGACCTAAAACATTGTGAAAGATTATGGAAAATGGGACCACATTGGGCGCTGGAAACTATTTCAAGAATTAACTATTTTAATTAAGAAGTCCTGAAACAAATCTTCAGAATATGGGGTCTAAAAAGTAGTACCCATGGGAGCGAGGAACTTTTTTTGGTCGGAAGGCGAAAAATATATCCTGTGAGCACTTCAAACACATACAGTACTGAGTCAAACAAGTATCACTGTCTCATTGTAACATGAATAAAAAGATTACTTTCTAAAAGACGCAACTCTTAGTTAGACTCTTATTGCTGACTGATACTGCAAAACATGATGCCTTTGTATCTGACCTTCCAAAGACCATATCATTCTCTGTGCTGTTGGACTTGGCATTCTCCACTTTTCCCGTCATGTCAAACTCCATGAATTTGATTGGCTGTGTCAAGGCTGTTCCAGGATACTCCCACAGAGGATGGGGTTCAACGTAAGCATCTGCACGATCAGAGGAGGACTGTTCAGTAAGAAAACATAACCAAACAAGTTAACAAACACAAACTACTTTTCATCTGTATTTAAAATCTAGACAATTACATCTGAATATTAAAGGTGAAATACAAAAGATTGTCAATACTTAATAAAAACACAGATAATAGTTTTGAAGTAATGAACTTTTCGCATACACTAAATATTTCCTGCATTGGTCAATTGTAATTGCTTAAATAATTAAAGATAGTGCCACGGCACTGTAGCTCATCTGGCTGTAACTGGAGAAAGTAGCTGGTAGATGAGTTTCTAACTTGTGTTGTCTCCCCTGAACACTAAATGATCCATGTAGTAATTTCCTGAGATTTCATGATAACAAAGTTTCATGAGAAATCCAAGATGCGGCAATATTGGATTTTCGAAATGGACCAAAAAAGGTATCTCTCACAACTGGACCACAAGGGGAACCTGTGTACCCAATCTGACGAAGATCCATGCAGTAATTTTCTGAGAATTCACGATAACAATATTTCACTGGGAAATTCAAGATGGCCACCTGGTGGCCATATTGGATTTTCGAATCAGAGCAGAAAAGGTATCTTGCACAACTAGACCCCAAGGGGAATCTGTATACCAAATTTGAAAAAGATCCAGGCAGCAGTTCCTGAGAAATTGCGGTATCAATGTTTAATGGGGAAATCCAAGATGGCCACCTGGTGGCCATGTTGGATTTTTGAATCAGGCCGCAAAAGGTATCTTGCACAACTAGACCCCAAGGGGAACCTGTGTACCAATTTGAGAAAGATCCATGCAGTGGTTCCTAAAAAATTACAATAACAATGTTTCATAACGAAATCCAAGATGGCCACCTGGTGAGGTGGCCATATTGGATTTCCGAATCGAAGCAGAAAAGGTATCTTGCACAACTAGACCCCAACGGTCCATGAAAGATCCATGCAGTAGTTCCTGAGAAATCACAATAAAACGTTTCATCGGAAAATCCAAGATGGCTGCCTGGTGGCCATATTGGATTTTTGAATCAGACCACAAAAGGTATTTTGTACAAGTAGATGCCATGGGGAACCTGTGTACCAAATCTGAGAAAGATTCATGCAGTACTTCCTGAAAAATGGCCGCCTGGTGGCCATATTGGCTTTTCGAATCAGACCAAAAAAGGTATTTTGTACAACTAGATCCCATGGGGAACCTGTGTACCAAATTTGAGAAAGATTCATGCAGTACTTCCTAAAAAATCACGATAACAATGTTTCATGACGAAATCCAAGATGGTCGCCTGGTGGCCATATTGGATTTTCGAATCGAAGCAGAAAAGGTATCTTGCACAACTAGACCCCAAGGGGAACCTGTGTACCAAATTTGAGAAAGATCCATGTAGTAGTTCCTGAGAAATCGCGATAACGTTTCATCGGGAAATCCAAGATGGCCGCCTGGTGGCCATATTGGATTTTTGAATCAGACCACAAAAGGTATCTTGCACAACTAGACCCCAAGGGGAACCTATGTATCAAATTTGAGAAAGATCCATGCAGCAGTTCCTGAGAAATCGCGATATCAATGTTTAATGGGGAAATCCAAGATGGCCACCATGGCAGCCATAGTTAGAATCATATCGACACGGCATGAACAAATTCTGGTGTACTCATTGGGGGGAAGATGCATGCCAAGTTTCAGCTTAATCGGCCAAGCGGTTTCAGAGAAGAAGATGTTGACGCACGACACACGACAGACGACGGACGACTGACGACGGACGACGGACAATCAGGCCATGACATTAGCCCATCGGGCCTTCGGCCCAGATGAGGTAAAAAGTAAGCAGCCAGGAGTTGCAGGAAGAGATAGCTACATGATTACTTCCTCTTGATTTTACTGTGGTGCACTGCAACCTTATTACTATTCCATTATTATTCATGCCATCTGGTGTCCAAGGTCAGGGGAATAAATTTGACCGGACAACAAAGTATAGTGCGGCGTGATGTCATGAGATAATGTTACGCTTTCACAGCGATGGTGTCTTCTATTCCAACGATGTGGACATGACGTGACCTAGTCATGCTAGTGCGTTCGGTGATGTCACCAAATTCAGCCACCACATGCCATGCATATGCAGAATTCAATATAAACAGCACCAAAATCAAGGGACTTAAGTGACGCATGTTTTTGGGATAGCAGGACCAGCAAGGAATATCTCTGAACAAGAAGTTACAATTCGTAATAGAGGCTTAACAGGTTAGGGCGATCCCGCTCTCTAAATTGGAGGTAGAATGGGTCGTTTTTGCTCAATTACTTTTGATTCCTAATTAACCAATGCTTTAAAACTTCAGGCACATTAATTTATCTGTTGTTCCATGTCCTAAAATTAATTTGCCATTTGAAGAACCAGTCAATGTTGCTTAAACAGAGCGACAGATGTTTGTCCCATTATTATGCAAATTAGATAGATGACAATTTATTTTTTCTACCATTTGATGCGAATATGTATGTCTGTGTGCGCCTCAAGAAGATTTTGCTGAATTAATTATGTGAACTGATTTATTGAGCAAAAATGACCTTTTATACCCCCAGCTTAGAGAGCGGGATTGCCCTAACGTCGAAACAGATAAGGCACTATGTTCACCTGAATAAGTTGGTCAAACACCTGAAGGTTGAATCCTTCACAATGTCCAATTGGGGCTCTTATCTTCCACAGGTCTTTAAACTCCATAGCTAGCCCTTTAACACAGGCCGATGATGGCAAAACCTTCACCCCGGGGCTTAAATGTTTGGCCAGCTCGGAGACAGCATACCAAATATGGAGATTATGCCATGGTAAAATGGAGGTCAGGAAAAATGGTTCACCAATTACAAGGTCGATCTGAAAGATAGGAAGATTGTTCATAATTGAACAAAAATTCTATGGTCCGACCATGTCCTGATAATCATTTACTGATTACAGTAAATCGGATCCTATAATAATTTAATAACAGGAAGTGAATTTTCCCACCATAAACCAAGTGGTGATTAAATTATTAGAACAGGAAGTTGACAAAATGGTCCAAAATTATGCAGACGATCCATTATTTCTACACCGTTTTATTGATTTAGAACAAGTGATTTGAATTTTCCCCACAAAACTGGGCATGATTGAATTTTATTAGGGTGATCGATTTATTAGGAAATTTACCATAGACAGGATTAATTATTTGCATAAAATGTGTTATTTGGCAGAAAATATTAATGAAAAAAAAAGGATATAATAACTATTCTAGGTGCAATGGCGAGTTCTATATTATATCAGTTTTCGCAATTCAGTAAAAGAATATTTTTGTTTTCCAGAGAACAAAATGACCTACTTTTTCATTGTTCAAGTCTTGCGATGTCACTTCATCAAGAGCTTTATCCAGGATCACAACGTTGTTGTTGGAACTGGAGCTGGAGTTATGATTGATGTATGCTGACACCATCCTCTTACACATCTGATTGGTCTGTGATGTGTATACCTGTCGACCAATCAGAAGACATGTTTTATTTTTAACATAACTGGCCAATGAAATACATTGTACCAACATGTATGTGTATAAACAGCAGCCATCTTTGAGTCACGTACATGTAATTCAAACAAACTTTGTTTGAAAAACTTCAAAAATAAAACAATAATCAGACAGACACTGATGTATATCAAAATGTTTTATCAGCTGCAAATTTGAGCAGAGAACACCAGTTTCATTTTAAAGTCTATATTCATGGTTTTCTCAGCATTATCAATATCATTATCTACAATAACTAAATTTCCCACAAATTTTCTAAAATAAACTGTTATAAGGAAGATAAATACTGTGCATTTAACTCCAGGAATTTTGATAACCTGGCCACTGCACCAAGATGAAGATATGGGGATTATCTCGCATGTCTCTATTAACTTGCTAACATATTACTAAAGGTACTTTGTCCCACCTTTTTCGCCCCCATTTTACTGAGAATGATAGGTAATAAACTGCCATCTCCTAAACACAGACACACAGTGTCCTTTGTCACAACCTGCAGAAAATATAAAATATCATTTTACAACAATATGTCCGAGTTTGCATTCAGGTGCGTTTTCATTTGGAGACACATTATCCGTTTGGTGTGTGGGAAGTCTCAATGTTTACTTTTCTAGTCAATCGATCAATGTTCATTTCGTTTTATGTCGAGTCTTCCAGCGGTTTTGTTAGATCCTGCTTTGACCATGATGAATGGTAAATTAGACTGCCACACAAAGATATAGGACAACATAACGAATGCCATATTCAGTATATAACGCATGTTCATTATCATAGCCTCTCTCTCAACCAATTCAATTTTATATTCTGTTTTGAAGGAAATTTTTGTTCGTCTGACGAAATGCCTAGCATGACCTCAATAATATTTCCATTGAGCAAACACTTAACAGCTGCCAAGCTAGGCATCTATGGGGCATAAAGTATGCCTATACCAGGCGTACACTTTGGCTGATCTACGTACTTGTTTAAGGGCCTGTACATAGACCTGGTTCCTGCTCATGTCATTGAGCATACCTAACCTTGGACGACTGTAGGTGATATGAGCCCCACATGTACACACAGGTCGAGCTTCAATGTCGACCGTTTGTCTGAAACGAGAAGAATGTCCAATGAACATGACATTAGAAATAACTGTTTCTATGATGTTTTGTGCAATAGCGAGTGATTACATACTTGGGAGAATTGCAGCTTTATCAAAGGTGACTGGAAGATTGGGGTGGGGGTACCCATTGATACAGATAAATGCTACCTGTGGCGATAAAAATTTCATAAAACCAAATGGGCATGTGCTGCAATTTTTGACCCAAAGTAGTCAGGTGTTAAACCAACGGATAAGACAATGGGAGTATAATCCATGCTGGTTCAAAGACCAGGCAGTCAATAGGTCGCTCAATGACAGTTTTAAAATGAAGCTTAAGCCAGGAAAGGAAGCTAGACTTTGGACAAAGATCCTTGGAAAGAGGACATGGCTTTTTTCTTCTTTTTTTTTTTGCATTTTGCTTTCATCCTAGAAGTGCACAGATTTAGAGCAGTGGTATACATTATATCATAGTATGTCACATGCTCCAAACGCAACACAGCCCTTTTTCAACATTATTTCAACGGCAAATGTGCTGCACAACATCACCTCGACCACTTACTCAGTAGATTTAACCACATCAAACCAGAGGCTGTACTCATCATGGTAAGAGCTAACACTGATTGTCTCCCCTGTTTCTATGGAGACCTGGTTGGTGGGGTAGTAGATTGCCTGCATCCAATGATCTCTCCACTGTAATGTACAAGCAGATGTCAAATGATAAAATATATAAACAGTGCAACAAAATTAAGTTCCCCCCAAAGCGTTGCTTGATATGTCCCAAGATATTTGCCAGATCGCGATGAAATTTTGCACACACTATCCCAGTAATCAAGCCAACATGGTGTATCAAGGATTATCCTGTAGGTGCAGTTGTGCTCTTGTGAGTATGCGCAAACTGGAACTCGGTCGGATTTTGAAAATTACACAAACAGATTCAACCACATTTTTCAATGGCAAATGTTCATTTCATCACACAATCAACATGTTCATTGGGTGTCTTGATGGCCAGTAATCGTCTTGCCTGTGGTACTAATGCCTGCCCACACCATTACGCTGTCCCACCAAAGATCGTTACGGGCTCCACGCAGCACTCTGCATGCACTTAACCATTTTTTGTTGCACTGTTTAAATGTTAACATACATAAATGATAACGTACAAAAACGTTGACCAAACAGAACTAAAAAGAGTGCAGTTTCAGTACAGAATGATTATGGTAATTCCTCTATCACCCTATTAAAATTCAATCACCCCGAATTTTGCGCGCAAAACTCAATAGGTAATTCTAAACGAGAGATCCTGAAGGATCTTGGCGCCCACCACTGTCCGATAATTGTAAGCTAATGACAAGAGGATCTTTTTGTCCATTGTTACTAAGACGATTGAGTTGTAATTTTGTTTACAGAATTTTGAATCTGAGCGAAAAAGATCGAAAAAGCGACACTGGAAAACACCAAGATATAATCTTTCTAAGTTTCAGGAGTTTCAAGATTTCTAGAAACTGAACTTATGTCGGTTGTTATAGTACAAGAGAAATGAGCAAAGTTAGTCTGAAAGTGAATGTACATGTACGGAGGATCCTTCGTCTTCGTTTTGTAGTATTTTTATTTTATTTATTTTTTTGCACATGTCATCATTGGGTACTGGAAGCGAAGAAAAATCTCTTTGACACTTTGGCATACTTAAGATTTTATAATTTGGAACGAATGCTAATTCTGTTCTGTTTACTGGACTAGTTTGAGATATCTCTTTTAAGATACCATGCTCGAAAATAGTAAGATGGTACAATACTTAATACTGAAGGGATCCGGTCCGCGCAGTAATGTTGAAAGTTCGAATTTGAAAGTGTGTGAATCTTGATTATTTCCCTTGGATCGAAACATGCAGTAGTTTACAGTTGTCGAGTTGTGACATTATTGTGTCACAAGAGTGACGTCCCTTCATGTAGCTGACCCGCCGGGAGACAAAAGGGTGGGGCAGTTCACTTGCAACTGCATGGACTAAAGAAAACTGATTTAAAATTTGAAGAAATACATTTTAATTCCGAATTATTTTAACTCCTTGATATGGAAGGTGAAGATATGGATATTCTCTATAGTCAATATATAGAATATGCCCCACCATTTGATCCATCGACTCTTGTGATGCAACGTCACAACTCGGGAATGCCGTATTAATTGGATTTTCGAATCGGACCGAAAAAGGTATCTTGCACAACTAGGCCCCATGTGGGACCTGTGTACCAAATTTCAGAAAGATCCATGAAATATTTCCTGCGAATTCAAGATAACAGTGTTTCAAGGGGAAATTCAAGATGGCCACCTGGCAGCCATATTGGATTTTCGAATCGGACCAAAAAAGGTATCTTGCACAACTGGGCCACAAGGGGAATCTGTGTACCAAATTTGGGGAAGATCCATGCAGTACTTCTTGAGAAATCACGATAACAAAGTTTCATTGTGAAATCCAAGATGGGCGCCTGGTGGCCATATTGGATTTTCGAATCGGACCAGAAAAGGTATCTTGCACAACTAGGTGACAAGGGGAACCTGTGTACCAAATTTGATAAAGATCCATGCAGTAGTTCCTGAGAAATCTCAATAACAAAGTTTCATGGGGAAATCCAAGATGGACGCCTGATGGACATATTGGATTTAGGAATCGGACCAGAAAGGTATGTTGCACAACTGGACCACAAGGGCAACCTGTCTACCAAATTTGAGAAAGATCCAGGCAGTACTTCCTGAGAAATCACGATAACAAATTTTCATGGGGGAAATCTAATATGGCCGCCTGGTGGCCATATTGGATTTTCAATTTGAATCGAAAAAGGTATCTTGCACAACTAGATCATAAGGTGAACCTGTGTACCAAATTTGAGAAAGATCCATGCAGTACTACCTGAGAAATGACGATAACAAAGTTTCTTGGGGAAATCCAAGATGGCTGCCTGGTGGCCATATTGGGTTTTCGAATCGGACCAGAAAAGGCATCTTGCACGACTAGACCCCAAGGGGAACCTGTGTACCAAATTTGAGAAAGATCCATGCAGTAGTTTCTGAGAAATCACGATAACAAGGTTTCATGGGGAAATCAAAGGTGGCCGCCTTGTTGCCATATTGGGTTTTCGATTCGGACTGAAAAAGGTATCCTGCACAACTAGACCCCAAGGGGAACCTGTGTATCAAAATTGAGAAAGATCAATGCAGTAGTTCCTGAGAAATCGGGATAAAGTTTCATGGGGGGAAAAACAAGATGGCCGCCTGGCGGCCATATTGGATTTTCGAATCAGACCAGAAAAGATATCCTGCACAACTAGACCCCAAGGCGAACCTGTGTACCAAATTTGAGAAAGATCCACGCAGTAGTTCCTGAGAAATCGCGATAACAAGGTTTCATGGGGAAATCCAAGAGGGCCGCCTTCTGGCCATATTGGATTTTCGATTGGGACAGAAAAAGGTATCTTGCAAAACTAGACCCTAAGGAGAATCTGTGTACCAAATTTGAGAAAGATCCATGCAGTACTGAGAAATGGCGATAACTAAGTTTCATGGGGAAATCCAAGATGGCTGCCTGGTAGCCATATTGGATTTTCAAATCGGGCGAGAAAGGGTATCTTGCTCAACTAGACCCCATGTAGCACCTGTGTACCAAATTTGAGAAAGATCCATGCAGTAGTTCCTGATAAAACGCGATAACAAGGTTTCATGGGGAAATCCAAGATGGCTGCTTGGTGGCCATATTGGATTTTCGAATCAGACCAGAAAAGGTTTCTTGCACAACTAGTCCCCAAGGGGAACCTGTGTACCAAATTTGAAAAAGATCCATGCAGTAGTTCCTGAGAAATCGCAGTAACAAGGTTTCATGGGGAAATCCAAGATGGCTGCCTGGTGGCCATATTGGATTTTCGAATCGGACCAGAAAAGGTTTCTTGCACAACTAGACCCCAAGGGGAACCTGTGTACCAAATTTAGAAAAGATCCATGCAGCAGTCCGGAGAAATCGCGGTAACAAGGTTTCATGGGGAAATCCAAGATGGCTGCCTGGTGGCCATATTGGATTTTCGAATCGGACCAGAAAAGGTTTCTTGCACAACTAGACCCCTAGGGGAACCTGTGTATCAAATTTGAAAAAGATCCATGCAGTAGTTCCTGAGAAATCGCGGTAACAAGGTATCATGGGGAAATCCAAGATGGCTGCCTGGTGGCCATATTGGATTTTCGAATCGGACCAGAAAAGGTTTCTTGCACAACTAGACCCCAAGGGGAACCTGTGTGCCAAATTTGAAAAAGATCCATGCAGTAGTTCCCGAGAAATCGCGGTAACAAGGTTTCATGGGGAAATCCAAGATGGCTGCCTGGTGGCCATATTGGATTTTCGAATCGGACCAGAAAAGGTTTCTTGCACAACTAGACCCCAAGGGGAACCTGTGTACCAAATTTGAAAAAATCCATGCAGTAGTTCCTGAGAAATCGCGGTAACAAGGTTTCATGGGGAAATCCAAGATGGCTGCCTGGTGGCCATATTGGATTTTCGAATCGGACCAGAAAAGGTTTCTTGCACAACTAGACCCCAAGGGGAACCTGTGTACCAAATTTGAAAAGATCCATGCAGTAGTTCCTGAGAAATCGCGGTAACAAGGTTTCATGGGGAAATCCAAGATGGCTGCCTGGTGGCCATATTGGATTTTCGAATCGGACCAGAAAAGGTTTCTTGCACAACTAGACCCCAAGGGGAACCTGTGTACCAAATTTGAAAAAGATCCATGGAGTAGTTCCTGAGAAATCGCGGTAACAAGGTTTCATGGGGAAATCCAAGATGGCTGCCTGGTGGCCATATTGGATTTTCGAATCGGACCAGAAAAGGTTTCTTGCACAACTAGACCCCAAGGGGAACCTGTGTACCAAATTTGAGAAAAGATCCATGCAGTAGTTCCTGAGAAATCGCGGTAACAAGGTTTCATGGGGAAATCCAAGATGGCTGCCTGGTGGCCATATTGGATTTTCGAATCGGACCAGAAAAGGTTTCTTGCACAACTAGACCCCAAGGGGAACCTGTGTACCAAATTTGAAAAAGATCCATGCAGTAGTTCCTGAGAAATCGCGGTAACAAGGTTTCATGGGGAAATCCAAGATGGCTGCCTGGTGGCCATATTGGATTTTCGAATCGGACCAGAAAAGGTTTCTTGCACAATTAGACCCCAAGGGGAACCTGTGTACCAAATTTGGAAAAGATCCATGCCGTAGTTCCTGAGAAATCGCGGTAACAAGGTTTCATGGGGAAATCCAAGATGGCTGCCTGGTGGCCATATTGGATTTTCGAATCGGACCAGAAAAGGTTTCTTGCACAACTAGACCCCAAGGGGAACCTGTGCACCAAATTTTAAAAAGATCCATGCAGTAGTTCCTGAGAAATCGCGGTAACAAGAATTGTTTACGGACGGACGGACGACGGACTGACGGACGACGGACCACGGACGAAAAGTGATTTGAACAGCCCACCATCTGGTGATGGTGGGCTAAAAAATTGATCACTCTTTAAACTCTACAAAATAACCAAGAAATGGTGAATTATCTGCATGATTTGGGGATGATCTTGTCAACTAATCTGTTCTAAAAATCGACCATGGAGGTCCATGTCCACCGCGAGCAGCACCAGTTATGGTGGATTACATCCACCATAACTGGCGCTGCTGCTGCAGGGGCCATGGACCTCTATGGTCGATTTGTTTTGGTCGATGATATCTCATATCATTGATGAAGAGTATGATTTGAAAATGGAGATATCCAACTGCTTATAATCCAATATGGCTGACGGCGGCCATATTAGATTACGCACATTGCTGAAAAACAATCCCAACCGTCCTCTCACCAATGTCAAGGCACACCCCAAGTTTGAAGTTGATCGGTTAAATCATTCACGAGTTATTGTCCGGACAAGAAAATCTAAGATCCAACTGCTTATAATCCAATATGGCTGACGGCGGCCATATTGGATTATGCACATTGCTGAAAAACAATCCCAACCGTCCTCTCACCGATGTCAAGGCACTCCCCAAGTTTGAAGTAGATCAGTTGAATCGTACTCCAGTTATTGTCCGGACAAGATCCAACTGCTTATAATCCAATATGGCTGATGGCGGCCATATTAGATTACGCACATTGCTGAAAAACAATCCCAACTGTCCTCTCACCAATGTCAAGGAACACCCCAAGTTTGAAGTTGATCGGTTAAATCGTTCACGAGTTATTGTCTGGACAAGAAAATCTAAGATCCAACTGCTTATAATGCAATATGGCGGACGGCGGCCATATTGGATTATGTACAATCCCAACCGTCCTCTCACCGATGTCAAGGCACTCCCCAAGTTTGAAGTAGATCAGTTGAATCGTACTCCAGTTATTGTCCGGACAAGATCCAACTGCTTATAATCCAATATGGCTGACGGCGGCCATATTAGATTATGCACATTGCTGGAAAACAATCCCAACCGTCCTCTCGCCAATGTCAAGGCACACCCCAAGTTTGAAGTTGATCGGTTAAATCGTTCACGAGTTATTGTCCGGACAAGAAAATCTAAGATCCAACTGCTTATAATCCAATATGGCTGACGGCGGCCATATTGGATTATGCACATTGCTGAAAAACAATCCCAACCGTCCTCTCACCGATGTCAAGGCACTTCCCAAGTTTGAAGTAGATCAGTTGAATCGTACTCCAGTTATTGTCCGGACAAGATCCAACTGCTTATAATCCAATATGGCTGACGGCGGCCATATTAGATTACGCACATTGCTGGAAAACAATCCCAATCGTCCTCTCGCCAATGTCAAGTCACACCCCAAGTTTGAAGTTGATCGGTTAAATCGTTCATGAGTTATTGTCCGGACAAGAAAATCTTACGGAATCACGGAATTACGGACACCGGTGTTTCTAAGTCCCCCCCCCTACTAAGTAGCGGGGGACAATTAATTTGATCAATCCATGATTTTACGATGGAAAGTTCTATTTTCTGTAACTGAAATATTTGAGGGTTAGTGGTATAGCCGATCACATGAACACAGAAAAATGACCACATTTATAAGAATTATATTCATATGAGTAACACAAGCAAAACATTTTATTCTATGAATTAATACATGGACTCAAGGCACGATGAATTACGGGAAATTTTCCACCCAGAAATAATGGGCTTGTATCACTGTTTTGTAGGAATGGACTCTGTCTAATGGACTCTATCTCCCTTCATGACAAGGGAGATAGCCCAATTTTGACCACATGAGACGTCTTTTCCACTCTTTAGTACCTCATATCTAGTACCATCCTGTTGAGCATTGTCGGTCCTTCACACAGGCATACCAGTACATGTATTGATGGCTACAGGTTGGCTGGGGACAGGTAGTATATTATCAACAAGCATGGTCTGGCACTTC
The DNA here is from genome assembly GCA_036873755.1 of Hanleya hanleyi. Taxonomy (NCBI): domain Eukaryota; kingdom Metazoa; phylum Mollusca; class Polyplacophora; order Lepidopleurida; family Hanleyidae; genus Hanleya; species Hanleya hanleyi. The sequence goes on along the minus strand of JAVTVY010014718.1, from coordinate 42,516 downwards.
TTTCAGTATAAATGGCATTGTCCATTCACGGATGAACAAGTTTGTCATAAACCGAAAGTTCGACCCATTTCTTTACAATTTTAAATTGCCACCGGAACGTGGACAACGTGTATTTTGGAAAAAGCTAATTTCTGAAAAGTGGACCTAATTTGCATGACCCAACAGGTATATTTGTACCTTTTTGAGGGATTTATATTTCTAATTACATAATGGTATAGGGCCTTGAAGACACAATCATCCACTTTGAGAAGAAATGTAGATATAACAGATAAAGATTTTAAAAGTACTAATGGCTGAACAGTGGGGAGCCCATTGTTATTATTTTCAGTTGCACAGAAGAATCTCTGAATCAAATTTATCAGATGGGCTCGTCAGAATTTGAATTTGAACTCAAATTTGAAGGTGTCAGAATATTGATAGTAGAACTGCATTAAATATATAGATTTCACCAAGTTTGTTAATCATACCTGCATATCGCTGGGGTTTGGGTGGGCCCAGTGAGGAGCACAGCTCAGAGTTATCTCCCCTTCTGGATCCATCTCTATGTCCCACCACATGAATATAGCATCCACCCTACCCGGAGCTTTAGCCACCGCCATCACCACGGACTTCTCGTCAAATTTTATGTCGCTCTTCCCCGTGTAGTCAAATCTGAAATAAAAGTTCTTATATCTGTCTTCTCTTCAAGAGATGAGCAAACTGTCAAGCCTGCCAACACAGGTCACGATGACCCTGTACAGATTTGGGACATGCTGCCCTGAGGCTGGCTGCATTCATTTACTTTCAAAAGATATAGGATATTAGGATAGGGTAATACTTAATTCAGCATATAGAAGGAGAAAGTGGGACACTAGCAATATGGTTGAGGATGCATCATATATGTGTTACGATGAAAGTACCCAGACTAGAGTGACAGCTTTGTTCGCCTCCGACATAGGCAGACCCGACAAAAACATTCAACTGAGGATTTTAGAGTGTGCACTATAATGGGCAACCCAGAATATATTGTTAATCAATGATAACTGGTATATTTTCGACGTGAGGTTGCCAGGGTTATCATAAATGTAAGCTTTTTGGTCCTTCCTGATGGGAAGATTTTATCCATATTATCATATTTACACCAGTTATCAATAGACGAAAAACCTGCTCGATGTTATAAACATAGGGCTGAGACCATGAGAACAACCCGAAGCTCACGGTGGCCCACATGCTGACACCGGAGCAAGACAGTGTTGTCCAAGGATTGATGAGGGATCTCCCCATTAGCCAGGTGATGCCTGGATACCATAGTGAAACAGGCAAGTTACAATTGAACATACCAATGACTCTCACCTGAAAACTTGAACAGCATCTGTGATGATCTTGAACTCATTACTTGGCACCTGGTCAAGCTGAAGGTCATGTAGAGAAGGCGCTCCTCCACAACTAGAGAGCTCCGGGGGTGGGAGGACATCATCACAACCCTCGATTTTGATTGGCTGAAGTTGATTCCATCTTCTCAACTTATCGGACTGGACCAGTTGTACATACATATTAGCTGCCCTGGGTACAACCAAACAGTCCTTCTGTGTAAATAGAAATAGTTTCTCTGCTTAAAGAATATTCTAATAGGACAGTCCCAAAATGAAACTCGCTATTTGCAAACATCGAGGAACGATGTCATTGCGCATGCGACGTTACGCTGAAGTTAGGCAACTAACACTTTCTTAACATTGGCAAAGCTGTATTATTTTAAAACAAAAACTGTCAATATCATTGAATTTTATGAATAAGTGTGCAGTGTTCTTGTATGTCCTGGTCAAGCCATATTTACTTCCTGTCTGGAATTTCCACATTTGTCAGTCTGGGTGTTCATTCAGGTCTTATCAGGAACAGTCGGCAGAAAGCACATTGATGCCATTTACGGATCACAGCCATAATTGCAGGTTTGTTTAGATATTTTCAGTGACCCAAAACCAACAATGTGACTCAGGGAGTTGCTAGACCACCAATAACAACAACGGAAGGCCTACCTGTTATTATGGAACCAGAAGCTAAGAAACAAAAAGTAGCCCTGAAATATCAGACCAATTGGACTAGCGGTAGAGAATGACTAACATTCAAAGAGACTTCAAAAAAAAAATTTGTACTTGGTGTACAAAATTTGGATGACCTCAATCTCACTGGGATGACCTCAATTTTTCATGAGGTCAGCCACTGATCTGGAAATCTGGAACATTTTGACCCCTGATGAAGTGAGGGGAATTTGGTTTAATGTCACACTCAAGGTTATTTCACTCATATGGTGACAGCCCGTTCCAATGGTGGAAGAAGCCAGAATACCCATAGAGGACCACCGCCCATCGGGAAGTAACTGGCAAACTTTCGCACATGCACCATTGGGGCTCCAACCCGTGCCAGTTCAGCAGCGTGAGGCTAGCGATCACCAGAGAAGCGCCTTAGACCGCTCGGCCACCGAGGGCTGTGATGGAAACTCTTTTCTGCTTCATGTATTGAATCCACGAGAACCTATCTAATATGTTTTTTTCTCAGTTTTGTATCTATTCCATTATATGAAGCAATAATTGATGGAAACAAGTTTTCAGTTCTGCATTGTTTCTCTTGCAAATAATTTCCACTGGCAGTAACCAACCTCTAACAGATGTTCATGAGCATGATGGAATGTTCCAATGGCACCTTCACCGATCAGCTCCGTATCGAAGACTTCCGTCACTAAGATGTTAGCACGGTGCTCCATGTCGCCATCTGTAGAAAACGGGGAAAAGATTTCTCGATGACAAATACGAGCTTGAGCATCTTGGCCAACTGAAGTTAGAGAAGCGCAGTGTAGTATATCACAGTAATACTATGGTGTAATTTAAACTGAAAATAAGCACCTGACATTTCTAAGAAACCCCCTGCAAATCAGAATGAGGTAGCCTCTCTTCATATACATGATATACATAAACCATGCATTAAAAGGTCATGGTGCATACCATATTCTCTGATGGGGGATGATAAGTTAATGTCCTGTGCCTTACATTCAGTCTACAGTATTTACACTAACAACTGTCAGAACAATCTGACAGCCAGATTTGAATATAATGATAATACAGTAACCATATGACTGATCAATCACTATAAAATGATTGTCGTTACTCCAGTAAAGAGGTTTGTAGTTACTTTAGTGATGCAATAACAGCAGTGACACTTTTGCTCGGGAAACAATGGTAATAGCCACAAATTAATGTACATTTTGAATATCAAATATATAAATACAAATATATAATATTCTACAGAATTAAGATGACACAATGTCATATATAGTTGAAACCTGTTAATTGCATACCCTAAATCCAGGAATATTTTATGCATTTATCCAGACTACCCCTTTAACCAGACCTAGGTATGGGACAAATGACGGATTTGTCATTTCACTACCCATTAGATTAAGCAGAATTTTTAATCAAGCAGTATGCGATTTTTGTGGTTCAGGACTCAAAACTTTGTCTGATGACCTACCGTTATATTTAACTCTTGATACTTGGGGTTTTGCCGAGCATAATAACGTTGAAAAACATTGGGATCTTCAATCCAGATTTTTCTGTATATGCATCCAAATGTCACTGTGTCAGTAGATTTGTGACAAAATCAGGCTAAATTCATTTTGCTCATATGAAGCCTCACAAATACCACAATGTTTGAAACATTCACAATTCTAAGTAAAAGATAGTGCCACGGCACTGTAGCTCATCTGGATGTAACTGGAGAAAGCAGCTGTGAGAAATTTTTACTAAAGAACTGCAATATAGATGAGTTTCTAACTTGTGTTGTCCCCCCTGAACACTAAATGATCCATGCAGTAATTTCCTGAGATTTCATGATAACAAAGTTTCATGGGAAATTCAAGATGTGGCCATATTGGATTTTCGAAATGGACCAAAAAAGGTATCTTGCACAGCTGGACCACAAGGGGAACCTGTGTACCCAATTTGACAAAGATCCATGCAGTAATTTCCTGAGAATTCATGATAACAAAATTTCATGGGGAAATTCAAGATGGCCACCTGGTGGCCATAATGGATTTTCAAATCGGACCAGAAAAGGTATCTTGCACAATTAGACCCCAAGGGGAACCTGTGTACCAAATTTGAGAAAGATCAATGCAGTAGTTCCTGAGAAATCGCGATAACAAAGTTTCATGGGGAAATCCAAGATGGCTGCCTGGTGGCCTTATTGGATTTTCGAAACAGATCATAAAAGGTATCTTGTACAACTAGACCCCAAGGGGAACCTGTGTACCAAATTTGAGAAAGATCCATGCAGTACTTCCTGAGAAATCACGATAAAGTTTCATAAGGAAATACAAGATGGCCGCCTGGTGGCCATATTGGGTTTTTGAATTGAAGCAGGAAAGGTATTTTGCACAACTAGGCCCCAAGGGGAACTTGTGTACCAAATTTGAGAAAGATCAATGCAGTAGTTCCCGAGAAATCACGATAACAATGTTTCATGGGGAAATCCAAGATGGCCACCTAGTGGCCATATTGGATTTTCGAATCGGACCGAAAAAGGTATCTTGTACAACTAGACCCCAAGGGGAACCTGTGTACCAAATTTGAGAAAGATCCATGCAGTACTTCCTGAGAAATCACGATACCAATGTTTCATAGGGAAATCCAAGATGGCCACCTGGTGGCCATATTGGATTTTCAAATCGAAGCAGAAAAGGTATCTTGCACAACTAAACCCCAAAGGGAACCTGTGTACCAAATTTGAGAAGGATCCATGCAGTACTTCCTGAGAAATCACGATAATGTTTCATAGGGAAATACAAGATGGCCGCCTGGTGGCCATATTGGATTTTCGAATTGAAGCAGGAAAGGTAGTTGAGAAAGATCCATGCATTAGTTCCTGAGAAATCGCGATAACAATGTTTCATCGGGAAATCCAAGATGGCCACCTGGTGGCCATATTGGATTTTTGAATCCGACCACAAAAGCTATCTTGCACAACTAGACCCCAAGTGGAACCTGTGTACCAAATTTGAGAACGATCTATGCAGTAGTTCCTGAGTAATCGCAATAACAAAGTTTCATGGGGAAATCCAAGATGGCCGCCTGGTTATTCAAATTGGACTAAAGTACACATGTTGTACAACTAGACCCAAAGGGGAACTGGTGTACCAAATTTGAGAAAGATCTATGAAGTAGTTACCGAGAAATAATGATGACAAGATTTCACTGGCAAATTAAAGATGGCCGCCATGGCAGCCATATTTAAAATTGTATCAGCACCTCATGAACAAATTCTGATGAACTCATTGGGAGGAACATGCATGCCAAGTTTCAGCTTAATTGGCCAAGCGGTTTCGAAGAAGAAGATGTTTACGGACGACGAACGACACACGACTGACGACGAACAATCAGGCCATGACATTAGCCCATCGGGCCTTCAGCCCAGATGAGCTAAAAAGCCAGATGGCTTCACGATTACTACAACATCATGATCGTGAATATGACATTAACATACAAATATCAAATGTAATCAAATTTTCTAACTGTAAGAATCACGTATTTATGAATACAAAATCAAGTTTAGGAGAAAAGTTTTCCCAGTGACCTATTATAATTTTTTTAGTAGTGATTCTCCTACATTGTATCGTTTAATTTATAAATAAAAACATGGTGCCTTCGATCTACTTTTTTGTACGGGGATTTGAACATACATATCCCCATTATTTTTGAAGATCTGTGATGTCCTTGTTTCCCTCCCATCACTCGCCTCTTTTGTGTCTGAGGTGGAAAATTACGTCGTGCTGTATGATTATGATGTCAAAAATTTGTTTGAGTACTGAACCACCTTTTAATAAGTGGGTTCTACTTTATCTCAATTGCTATAATTAGGTTTCATTGAACGCACAACTAACATAGCAAGCACAAAATCTTAATTGCCTGGGAGTTAACTAATCCTATATATATGACATTTCATTCACAAGTCAATGTACACAGTTTAGTGTACACAGCGTTAAAGATTTACCCTACTGGTCGTACCCTTTTCTGTGGAAACTGCCATTAGACTGAAGAGAATTTTATTGAATTGGTTCTCACTAACCTGGTCCTACGATGATTCCAGTTGAGCGTTTGGGAATCAGGTGAATTTTATCCGCAAATCCATTCTGTTTGATGATTTTTGCAGAACACTGTGCCATGGGATGGAATGCCTGTGGAGAAAGGCAAGTTCACATTAATGAAAAAGTAACATACATATATATTTATCCAATGACTCCTAGAATTTCCATCGATGATTAATTTCCTTGTCATATATTCACTATGCAAGTCACCTGTGTTGTATTTCAAATAACACAAATGGTGATCTCTTTTCCCCTGATTAGGATCGAAAGAGGTGAAGCTCCATACTCAAGCTTGGATGATCATTGGATGAAACAGTACAAGATAAACATTAAACAATATATGCGTAATATGTGTGCTATAGTGCCAACATTTGTCAAACATTTTCTAATGTCATCATGTTTTTATGACCTATACTATAAACATGATTACTGACAACATATTCAAAAGGGAATTTTTTATACCAAGACTAATATTCAGGTTTTCAAGGAACTCGGAATGTTTCAGTTTGGTACTTGCCTACTCTTCTACTCATGGGCTATTGTTGTTAATAGTAAATATACATGCCAAGCATGAAAGTGAATTTGGCTTGTTAGGTATAGGTTAAGAACATGAGCTCCGACTGATAAATCGAGACCATTTGAGATTGCAATTTATTGAGGAGTGGCAGAATTAATCCAACATTTCACAAACTACACACAAATTTCAACTTTCTGCCATGACATGTTGGATACATATAAGCTGGAACGCAATATATCTGGGTCGGGAGAGGATTAGTTTTGGAGATGGAGGGTGAGACTTGATGCCCGAGGGTTCGGACATACTTCCAATCTTGAGTAGTGTAAGCTCCTGGAATATATAAGGGTTAGGAGATAGAGGGTGGGACTCGGTGCCCCGGTAGGGACATGTTCCCGAGGGTAGTGGATGGGCTGAATTAGTGCAGCATGGTGTAAGCTCCAGAAATATATGAGGGTAGGGGGTTGAGCAAGAACTAGTAAGTTTAGGAGACAGAATATGGGGCTTGGTGCCCCGGGGGTGGGGACATGTTCCCGAGGGTAGTGGATAGTTTCAATAAGTGCAGGAATATATGAGGGTAGGGGGTCGGTCGAGGCTTAGTTTAGGTGATACAGGATGGGGCTCAGTGCTCTGGGGGTGGGGACATGTTCCCGAGGGTAGTGAATGGGTTGAATAAGTGTAGCATGATATAAGCTTCTGGAATATGTGAGGGTAGGGGGTCAGGTGAGACTGAGAAGCTGTGGACAGGAAAAAAATTTCATGTCCAAAAACTTTAACAACTTTTTCGGACAGGGACACAGACATCATTTAGATCCCTATATCGAGCTTTCAGCAGCTAAAGCTATGAGCTTGACAAAAAACATTTTACAATGCCTTCAAAAGTCCCTGATTATTCCCTTAACGAACTTTGAAACATCTCGTGGAAAAACACCTATCAGCATGTCAGTGTAAGCTTACTTACTTCGCATGCTGTGATGGTGTCGGCACCACAAGACGCGGCCATCATGGAGAGTAGACCCGTCCCCGTACCAATGTCCAGCACATGAGCTTTCTTTCCCAGTTTGTGCATCTGTTCGATCGCTCTCTTCAGGCCATTGTAATACTTTTTATTCTACAAAGGGAGGAAACACATGTAAGAGTTGACGATGAATGATCGAGGGTAACGAGTTAGGGAGATGCTGCTCTCTAAAATGGAGGTAAAAAATGTTGTTTTTACTCAATAAATTTTGATTCCATCTTAACCAAATTGATGCTCCAAAACTTCAGCCGCATTAATCTATTGTTCCATGTCCTAAAATTACTCTGCTATTTAAAGAACCAGTCAATGTTGTTTCAATAGGGTGACAGATATTTGGTCTATTATTATGCAAATTAGATAGATGACTATTTTTTACTCCATTTTATGGGGATATATATGTCTGTGTGCACCTCAAGAGGATTTTGCTGAATTCATTATGTAAACTGATTTATTGAGCAAAAACGACCATTTTTACCTCCATTTTAGAGAAATCACCCTACCCTGGTTAAGGTGATTCTTGCCTTACTTTGTCTGCCCTAAATTTTTTGGTTCATGATCTAAATTTTTCTTTACATACCCATGAATATCACCATGTCAGACCATTTTTGTCAAAATAATGAAAAAATCGATTTTCTGTGCAATAACTTGAATAAGGCAAAGAAAATCTTTGCATTTCACCATTAGCCAAATAGAGAAAATAACAATTCAATGACCAAAGTAATCATATCATGTTTCATTAAAGTTCAAAGACATATTTAATCCTTTCTGAATGAACTGAAAAATATCTTACCCTTTCGGTGTCATGAAGCATGTCCGCATAGGCAGATCTGAAATAGAGGCATAAACCATACGATTAGGCCAAATAAAATAATACATTCGGTTTCGGTTACTCGACTGTATGTACCTACTAAAAGTATCCTCTTTGTTTTGGTTTTTCTTTGGAGCAAAATATGGGGGTCATTTTCATGAAAATGTACAAGTAATGGTAAAGACAAATCTAACATTAAATTTGAGCAGTTTGCATGGCTACCAAAATGGAATTCTTCAAGACCTTGTAGGCCACAAAGACTGTTTTTCTATCAGCCAAGCTAGAGTCACTGTACTTAACCCCCGAAAAGTTTTTCCCATTCTAGTCCATGTTATTTTCAGGTGGTAATGGAAAAGACATATTGGTAATGGTAAAGACATTGGATTCAAGGCCATTTTCTTTCAACTAACCAGTCAGTTTTAGTTTCTTAATGAAAGTCAAGCTGCTTTTTTCTAAACATTCTTTTGATGTTTTTCAAGTTCCAAGAAAATTTATAAGCAGAATGTCACTTCAATTTTCTCAATAACTGTGTTAGTTGACCAAGAATTTTTTTGTCATTACCATTACATTCCTGTCTTTACCGTTATGGCATTTATAATGGTAAAGACAAGTTTGAGTAACGGTAAAGACAGATTATATCGTTATCAAGATATGTGAAATGAACAGGACTTTATATTCTCATATGTTTTGAAAACTTTCCACATCCTGCCCCCTCACCCCACCATGGCATTCAAGAATTCCAAGCTTGCTTGTTCCAGCTTATAGATGTTCACAGTTCACCCTTCTTACTTCGAATATAATTATTCAGACTACTACAAGAATAAGATATCCACAGCCCCACCCCCTCAACAATATATTCATGAACTTCCTGAACATACATGTCATGCTTTTCAACTTTTGCATCCCATGAGCCCACAAAGTCTACACTTTAGACTTCCAGTGCATACCTTTTCCAACTTCTAGATCTCCACAGCCCAACCCTCTACATTCTAGACTTCCTGAGACTGAACCTTTCCAACTTCTGGATCTTCTTAACCCACTACCTCTTATTCTAGATTCAAATTCTCGATCTTTTCAGCTACCTATCTCTATATTCTAGACTTCCTGCACCTACCCCTTCCAAGTTCTAAATGTTCTCAACCCAAACTTCTTCAATCTAGACTTCCTGCACATTCCCCTTCAAAATTCTAGATCTTCCCAGCGCACTACCTTTTTATTTAGATTTCCTGCACCTACCCCTTCCAACTCCCAGATGTTCTCAGTCAACGACCTCTCTATTCTAGACTTTCCACACTTACCCCTTCCACATTCTAGATGCTCTCAGCCCACCTATCAAAATGTCCACAGACCACCTCCTCTACATTTAGACTTCTCAGGCATACCCTTTCCAAATTCTATATGTCCACAGACCACCCCCTCTACATCCGAACTTCTAGAGCATGCCATGATTTCTAACTTCTATATCTCCACAGGTCATGCCCTCTACATTCTAAACTTCCTGAGTATAACATTTTCAATCTCAACATCTTCACAGGTCACCCCCTCTACATTCTAGACTTCCTTACCATTTCCAACTTCTATATCCCCACAGGCCACCCCCTCCACATTCTAGATTTCATGCACATACCATTTCCAATTTCTATATCTTCACAGGCCATCGATCCCTCTACATTCCAGATTTTCTGCACACGCCATTTCCAAATTCTATATATCCGCAGGTCATCCCCTCTATATTCTACACTTCCTAAGCATACCCTTTCCAACAGCTACATATACACAGACCATTCCTACTACATTCAAGACTAGCATACCTTCCAACATAAACACTATGTTGATAACAATTGGTGATTCACACCTCCTGATTAACCGATGTACTTTGATTTATTTTCGGCTTGATGGCGTAGATTGTTGGAGCATTTTTTGTATTTTTTCATGGGCCACGGGCCACCCTCTCCACATCCTAGACCTCCTACCCAAGCAAAGACCATAAGTCATAGGCCTACACCCTTTTTTGAATTTCTAACCTCCCTGACTCTCTTCCATTATCCCTGTATATCACAGTTGCCTGGCCTGTGGGATATTGGATGGTCGATGTCTGCATATAAATTTTTTCAATAAATTATGAAAATTAATAAATATATATATTTTTTTAAATCGATTTTTTTTTTTAATTTTTTTTTCTGAATGTATTTCTCTTTCATCTTTGGTTCAATTAAAGTCATTCCCTATAATGTCAAGCCAAGTTACTACATTTAATTAGCTACCATATCCTGCCCTCTATGACATGGAATAAAAGAGGAGTTGGGAATAGAACTGCTCAACACGGTCATTTCAAAACATTCTCAGAAAAGAATGAAAGCCTACCTTTCCAAAGGCCATCCGTTTATTACTTCCCAAGTGGACCAGCCTTTCGGAATATATGCACTTTGAATACCTAAACCTTCCCTTGAGGAGAGAAATTCATTCTTCGCGCCAAAACACGGCTTTTCAAACTTTTCGCCAGCTCTCCGGCAAAAAACACTTCCGTCAGAATTTTAAGGACCGGGCTATACAATATTATCAGCGACGATTGGTCGAAAATATCTCCAAAAGTCAGGGGCAGATAAACCAGTGGGCGGGAGATGACTTTTGGAGATAATTTCGACCAATCGTCGCTGATAATATTGTATAGCCCGGTTTTTAAAATTCTGACGGAAGTGTTTTTTGTCGGAGTGCTGGCTAAAAGTTTGAAAAGCCATGTTTTGGCGCGAAGAATGAATTTCTGTCCTCAAGGGAAGATTTATATATTCAAAGCGTATATATTCCGAAGGTTGGTCCACTTGGGAAGTAACGGATGGCATTTGGAAAGGTAGGCTTTTGTTCTTTTTGAGAATGTTTTGAAATGACCGTGTTGAGCGATTCTATTCCCAACTTCTCTTTTATTCCATGTCATAGAGGGCAGGGTATGGTAGATAATTACAAACTGTAGCAACTCGCCTTGACGTTACAGGGAATGACTTTGAGTCAAAGATGAAAGAGAAATACACCTAGAAAAAAATATTTACAAAAAATAAAATCGATTAAAAAAAAATATATATATATTTAATATGAAATAAATAAAATTTAAAGTAGGCCGACCATCGAATTACCAAAGCAATACAGGCCTACTTTAAATTATATTTATTACATATTACGGGTGAGGCTATATTTATTTTATATTTTAAGCTAAAACAGATCAGACTGATTGGTAAAATATACGATTTTAGGTAACACCTATACAGAGTCAGACTTACAAATGTAGCCTATATGACACTGAGCATGACTCTACAAACAGCTACCTCTCGGCTGACATCATATATCATAAAATTTTACCTGTATTATTTGAGACCCTGGGCAGACTATGATAACAAGTGGTCTAACTAGCACTGCACTGATTGGTTAAATTCGAGCCTCCATTAAATGCACTGGGATTGGTTTCTCTATGTTTGGAGCAGAGACGTTCTCCTTATGTCAGAATTTGCTCCAAAGCTGTGAGTGCACTTTGACCTTAGGAGCTATGCAATCTGATGCTATGAGAATGAAGCGAAGATAGCCCGGTGATATATTGTACATGTTGGTGCTGATATTGTCAGGCTGTTGTCCACACAAACTTTCATGGAGAGAAACCACACCAGTTGAAAGAACCTGGTAGGCCCTACACAGGCCCAGTATATAAGGGTCAGACGAAGAGGTTATCACAACTGGCACTATTCTATATGTTCCTGGACATTGTCCTTTGGATGTCATCCAAATTTTAATAGAATTAATCAGTTTTAGCAATGACATTATTTTAAAAGTGGCACCATGTGTGTCTTTCTATGGTGTGGTGGCCTGAGCACCATACGTATGCTACATGTATATAAGTTTTGACAACAGCCTCTAATGATAAGAAATTCAGATATACTGACAAACCCACCATTTTATATGCCCGTCAAAATAAGAGGTTGTATATTACAATCGCAACTTCTCTCCATCTTGTTCATCTGTTAGCTTTTGTTAGTTGCGATATCTCCATTTCCAGGTGATCAGGGAAGTGATGTTATGGTGAATGGTAATGGGTTGCCTAGAGGTTCCGCAAACTTGATTTGACAGTGTTTAAGGACAACCACACTCTAATTAAAATTAAATGCTATCTGCTCCCTCATTTGGATATGTACATAGCTTGAGGAGCATTGATAAGATATTAATATATCAAGACTGGGAGAACCAAATCTGCATAACCTAAAAATAAAAACACAAAAAATATGGTATTTTAAATGGGTTATCATGGAATAAATTACATCACACCCCTGGTTTAGGGATTGGTAACACACTTTGAGTATACCTTATCAATGGGACAAAGAGGAACCCTATTCATTATGAGGTGAAAGGTCCAGGTGGCTGTGCCCGAAAATCAGTACATCATTAAAACTTGTTATGTTTACAGATGTTGATTGCTATGACGTAGAAGGAGCCTAATGATTTTTATTCCTGATCTATTATTACAGTGGCATACGTACTTCACATTTTATTTATTACATATTGCAAAATAATGTAATGATATTAGGAATGACCCACAGATTCAGATTTCAAATGTAAACTATATGACACTGAGCATGATTCAGTTTCTTCCAGATAATGTACAACAATTGACCTTGACAAGTCGTGTGTGCATGCCAAAGTAATAATAGTAGATATGGTTCTTCATTTTGGTTTCACCTGTGTATCAGAATTTGGTACATTTAACACATGACAGTGTGACTAACGTCACAGGACCTACGAAGTAGGAATTAAGAGGTTTATAGGTCACCTAAGTAGGTCAAATTTTCATCAAAAGTAGGTCAGAAAATGCTGGTAACAGTCTCCTAATGCACGTCCATGCCAAAAATCAAGGTTCTAATGTCAACGGTTCTCCTTATTTTGCCGGAGAAAGAATTCGGATGGACTAACTCACTGACTCACTCATTACCGGACAATTTGCAAATGAGAGCCTACTTCGTAGGAATAGAACCAAAAGAACCAAGAAGAACCAAGATTTCGAAGAGTTCAGGGATGTGTATTGTGTATCACCCATGGGAAATTAAAAGCCTATTCATTTTGAGGTGAAACGGTGACGGCAAATATACATTTAACATCTAGAGTATTGGAGGAGGGAAAGCATTCAGAAAGTGGTTTCACCACTTTTAAGTGTTGGATGCAACAGCTTAAAATGTTGCATTTAACATTACGTCAATGGATAAATGAAATGGAGAAGTATTCGATTTAGATTATTCTACAAAGAAAATATTGCTACTGAATTTACAGTGAAGTTAGTATTACCACCGAATGAGGATGTGATATTTTTTTATTTTATCAATTTTATTTTATTCCAGCCAGAAGAGACCCAAAGGAGTGAAATTATATCAGGCAAATACATGTTTTGTCGATTGAAAGTAAAGTGGCCAAATAAAAGATGGTACATCCTTAGAATGACATCTAACCATGACTGTGACGGAATTACATTTTGGTTAAAAAATTTCGTGGAATTTATCTTGATGAACCGAAAGGTCTGTTAAAAATTCGTTCTTGAAATAGCGGTACTCCCTAAAAAACTTGAGTGAACTGTTCCACTCAAGTTTGGGTGAAATGAACCTGTTCACTCAGACTTTGAGTTACTGTTCACTCAACTTGAGTGGGATCAATTTCCACACCTATGCTTGAGTGAATGTCACTCAAGTTGAGTGCATTTAACTCAAGTTCAGTGGAAAGTAACTAAAGTTGAGTGAAAATCTCACTCAAGTATAGAGTGGGATCAATTTTCACGCTTACTTGAGTGAAATTTCACTCAACTTTTTTTTAGCGAGTACTGTAGTGCAGATTGGTGAGATATAACTTTAATCAAGTATGATATATTTCAAGAAGGTTATGAAACTTATTGATGTTATACAAATTGTTTTGTATACGCAACCTTGCAGATCAGCGAAGACTATTATTCACTGTTTACAGTCATGACAGGGTAGGCCTAATGTTTTTGTGACTGCATTTTCCCTTCAGGCATTTTCGCCTGTGGATATTTCCGCCTTCCCATATATTTTCGTACTATGACTGTACAAATCTGTAAATATTGACAACAATTTGGAGATTTTTTTCTTGTTTTCAATGAGCTTTTTAGGCATTATTAAAAATGTTGTAACAAAGTTAAAATTAAAAAAAAACAACTAATTTAATGATCATATTTCTATTTGTATTACTTCAAATTACTGACTGAGAATATTTCTTGGTTTAAAATGAAGACAAAATAGACATTGTTGGATATTTTGTGGCAAATATATTAATATTCAGTTTCTACAATGTAATCACCAATTTAAATAAATTACTTGAATCAGCACATTTATTGCTTAATTTTTTGTTTGGTCAAACTTTTATTCTGTATTCCTGTTACACTTAACACCCCCAAAGTCCAGGATCCCTGGGGAGTGGGGCTTATTACAGTAATTTTTATCCCTGTGTAAAAGCTATTGTTTACTTATTTTCATCCTGAGTTAGCCTGCTGTTTGAGTAGAATCAATCAGTGCTTGACGCAAGGAAATTCATTGTTCACTTTATCTTTGGAACCATTGATTCAAATACCATTGAACCATCCTTGCACCTTTATTGAATTATTATAGAAATTAAGAATAAGGAAAGCTCCAATTTCTTTTTGTTAATATTCCAACTTTGTTACACGTTACATTTGTATGAAGTCATAGGAAGCCGAAGCGAAATATCCGCTTCGAGATTCTGTTTTCGGCAGAGCTAAACGTGGAATGAATTACGTTGTTACATGACTGAGGTACTTGTGTAAATGTTATTAGCCCTTGGAACAAACCAAAACACAATTTATCACTAGAAATGCAACAAAAAGCGAACACTTGCGTGTGGCGAACGTAACGAATTCAAGGGCCGTAACTCATGAACGTTTCTTTGTAGTCATGGTTGTGCGAAGTGCCCGGATGTGCTTCGGTGACAACAACAACGCTTTTGCTCTTCCTACGTTTTAAGATTTCTTTAAATAAGCCCGATCCTAAGGCCGGCTGCGAAGGTCGGCGTTTGAAAATTCGAAAGACCCTTGCAGAAGGAGCAAAAAATCACAGGTGTAAACATGAATGCAAGTATTTATTTTCTCGTTTCACCGAGACGAGAAACATGTCAGCCTCCAGTCGATGACGTTTACGTTGACAACGCGTCGAACGACAGGCTCCGCCCACATTGAGGAAAAAGGTGGGATCGTCAGTATGTTTGAATTGTCGTTGTTGTTTTCTGGATTTCTTACCAATAAGCCCGACCTAAGGCCGGCCTATTAGGTCGGCCTATTAATTTTCATAATTTTTTGAAAAAAATTATACGTAGACATGGACCATCCAATTCGGGACATGCACAAGTGCAGTCACGTGGTACATTTTGGGTGAGTTCCGGTCGACGGCATATGGGACGTAACCTGCGGGAGATTTGACGGTCGCGAAAATAACATTGAAGTCAATGGGAATTTTTTTTAAAACGAAGTTTTGCAGTTTGATTCTGGTAAATAATATTTCAGAAGTGCATTAGCTTTCAGCAAGACAACTTGTATTATTTTCACTCATATGGAACAGACGCTGTCAACGAAAAACTAACGTGCTCCATGCAAATCTTACGACGCCAAACGACCGGAACTCACCCAGCAGGTCATGTGATCGACACATGAGAAAGACTATCCCACAGGCCAGGCAACTGTGCTGTACATGCACACGGTGTGGGCTTCTCTGTCTTTCTCTCTCTCGACTCCCCACCCCACCCCACACCTTTATACCCACATATCTTACTTCACCCTCCAGCTATGAATATATGTACCTGGCTATTTCCTGGTGATAATCATAATTTTCATCCTGCAGTAACCAGTCCATCTTGCCGGTTACTGGACTGATGTTAGGAACAAATGTACCCATTTTCAGGCAGAACAGATGATTTGTTAGACGAATTAACTTTGTTTTACTGACAGCTGTCGTCACAAACAAACAGCCTATGCTCATCTGGTGTTGTTTTCGTCATCACCGCTCCTGTAATAGACGAAACGCTAAGCAGATGTGTGAATGAGTGCCCGTAGCATGGGCGCGGCCATCTTGGGAAGGAACGATAACTTTTGTGACATTTGGCAGAAGCGCGCATGTAAACACGATCCTGATTCAAATTGATCTCTAATACGACCGGCTGCGTAACGATCTCCATCAGCGACTCCCACGGATTAACGTACAGTGATAGATGTCAGTATGCAATTATTTTGCATACACAAATTTATTTATAGCCGAGGTGATATAGCCCTGAGTACGCCATTATGTACAGAAATATATATTTAGTTCTTGTATGTATAGTGCGTTTTCTGAATACCGGTATTTCAAGAGCAGCGATACCAATCCGCGCCCCTCCTAGAATGCTTAATAAGTATTTTGTAATTCTGGAAAACTGTTCTCAATCAGTACCATAGAACTGCAAACATACCTATGTTATACTATAATTCACATAGTTAACATACTTATTTATTAGTTTGTTTGTTCGTTTATGTGTATGTACCTTGCCCCATGCATGGGCCCCTTTGTGTACTGGTACAATAAATTGAATTGAATTGAAATTGAATAGAGTTCGCCAAGGAGGAATTCTGTCTCCTCGGTTCTTTAATGTCTACATACATGAACTCGACATCGAAATATCTCGGTCCAATTTAGGATGTAATGTAGCAGGAATCTTCTTTAACCATCTATTATACGCTGACGACTTATGCCTTATTAGTCCCTCTGGCAAGGGCCTTCACAATCCACTTGGTATAAGTGATATTTTTGCGACTGACAATACTGGTAATGTTATCTTCAACACTAAAGACACTGTTTTCGTCCAAAAACGTTAAATCACCTGAAAGTACCCTCTGTTAATCTGTCTGTTAAACGCCAAATATCTTGATCATTTTATCTCCAGCGATCTCACTGACAGTTATGATATGTCTGTGCAAACTAGAAAATTATGCATTCTTGCCGACATTTTAGCTCGAAAGTTCTATATGTGTTCTGAAGATGCGAAGAAGCAACTTTTCTCGTCGTACTGTACCAGTATCTATTGCAGCCATCTGCGGTCTTCGTACTCTTCGTGTAACTGGAAAAAACACATACAACAACGTATTTCGCTGGTTAATGCACTCTCCGCGCAATTGCAGTGATATAAAAAAATTCATACTCCCAAAAATATCTGAAACAACTGCTCTGAGGTACATGAGTAGGCCTACATATAGTGATGTTATAATAAATTTCCTACACTCAGGCTGTTGTGGGGTCGGGACATACCAGCTGAGATTGGGTAGTATGTTTATAAACATGTTCTTGTATTGCAGTGATCTATTTAACGCTGTCAGAAAATTAGATAAATAATTGATGTGAAAACATGCTCACGGCACTCTTTCACCAACTTTGTGCCACTCGGCGTCTTCCCGTACGTTTTGTGGATATTTTGAAACGACCCACTATTACAATTCTAAACTAAATTGTACGTTTGACAAAACAATATACAGCTACGACGTCAAATGACTGAATGTCTAAATCACGGAACTAAATTATTTTTGGTGACTGACATCGGAGGACCCCGTCCTCTAATGCAGTAGGATTTAAAAGGTAATCGCCCCAAATCTTTGCTGAAGACTAAATTTGACATAAGAACCATTTTGGCCATTTAACAACGAAGTATTTCAAACACAAAAAACTTTAGACATAGTTTTTAGTGCGTTTGCCGCAATTTAATTGTGTTTTGAAGATGGCCCATCTGTGTCGTGTGACGTCACAGGTCAATGACGTCATAATATTTTTTGATATTAGGCGATTGAAGAACCTTTTCGCAATCAATTGACTCCAACGATTTTGTCATATGGCTGGTACGAGTGAAGATATAGTCATTTTAATACGTATACCCCCACTTTAAAAGTTGAAAGATGCAATCCAATGGTTCTTGTATTTCCTAATTGTTTCAGCATACGGCAATAGGTTTTACCACCACATCTGAAAGAAGAGAGTCTAAGCTTTCAAATGATATATAATTTGCATCTGTGTACGGGGGGTGCATTTTATTCCTAAAAACAGGGTCCCGGCTGCTCGTCTATCCGACGAATCGGCAATGGGAATATGATAAAAAAAACTCCCATCTTGAATTGAAATTCCGATAGAAATTGGTTACTTTCTAACAAATTGTTGTCAAAATGTCGTACAATTCAAGTGAAATTTAGCAAGTTCCGGAAAAAAACATGGGTGGTCAAGGTACTTTTGATGTTTGTCATTACCACAATCTCTATCAATTCCTGGTATCTTTCGGTGGATTAAACGGATTGCGCAAACAAAGTTATACGAACAGAGATACTATTCTTTGAGATCAATGGCTGACTGATCATATGCTAGAAATCCAAATATGTAACACATTGTATATATAGAGAGCGAAAGTTTCTTTCGAACCTATCCGCTGAATACTTGTACTACTTAATGATTTATTTATCTTACTAGAGCACTCCCAGTGTGATATCCATAGTCGGCACAGCAAAACCGTTTCCCAAATTAAGAACAGTACCAATACTTTACTTTCACATGTTATAAAGCTAGTTCTTATATGTGCATTGAGCTCGGGTTTCCAGGCATTTTCGGTGCTTCGCCATATTTTTTGCTCCAACGGACATGGTACTCTTGTGGCGTCTGACATTTAGCGCTTCAGATAGTTTAGGTGCTAATATAGATATCGTTTCTTGTAGAGATCCATTCGAATCAGGACCGTAATAAAGCTCACAGGAACTGTCATTCATATGGCATATTTGAACGACTGCACAATTAAAAAAAATAATATAAAAAATACCGAACAGGACCAGTGGGCCCTGATTAGCAAGTTTCAGTGCCTAAAGCGACCGGTCTATATTCAGATCGAGCAAAATAGTTCATAATTCGCATATTCGCATACATTTCAATACTCTTATCAGGGGTAATACAGTATATTTATTTATTATTTATTCAGATATTCAGATATCATTTTAATGTCCATGTTCGACCACGGTTAACGGTACGAGCTCTAATACCGAAATTGATAGACTAGGTTAAGATCATCATGAAGGTTTTGATACTTGTTAAAATATGATAACGATGGGTCTGTACAAAAATAGACAATATGACACGCGTCACTGACTGAAATACCTGTAGGGTGAGAAGTTAAAAAAAGAAACATAGACGCCTCAACGGACATGCCTAAAAAAACGAGGTGAACGTAAACAGGTATTCGGTACCGGTAACACAGGGGCCCGTTATCCTTGTTAATTTGGTTAATTATGTTGATTGGGGACGGGGGGTGGTCGAGGTCGAGATTCTTCACGACCTCGACCCCAGCTTTTCTTCACGACCTCGATCCCCCCCAATCAACATAATTAAAATTAACAAACGTAACGAGCCCCTGTGTTTCTCCTTACCAGGTAAGGTGGATACCAGCCCTCTCCCTCTCCACCCCAGGCTTATGAGCGGCTGTGGTAGGACGGGATGTACCGGTAGCAAAAATGAGTTCTATGCATGTGGGAAACGACTTTCTTATGCACGTATATCTATGCTCCGTATAAATCTAATACGACAATATGAAGGAAGAGAATAAATACTTTAGTTATTTAATGATCGATTTTTAATGCACAAACATGTCGGAAACTGAAAGGAACTAGAAAATACCAGTTTTGATAAGTCAACATGCAACTGAATGATCGTATATGTCACGGAGTTCCTAAATAATGCATATAATCTCTGTGTCAGTGACAAAAACCTTTGCTCTAATATATGTCATCAGTGATGTTAAGCTTTTATATAATAAAGTCTGCACGAATTGCCTCTGTGTTCATTTACAATCATTATACGCTTCGACTTTTATTATATACGCTCCGTTTACCAGTTTCTCGCTGTGACGATGAGATGTATATGAAAAATATACGGTAATTTCTCAGAATTCATCCAGAACAAAAAATGTGATGTACATGTTGTTGTGTTCTGGAATTGAAACATGCAGCATGTCAAATTCGCTTTTTTGTCAGAGGCAATTTGATATCAGTTGATAGAAATAATAAGTATACCCTGGTTAGAAGTACAGTACATTAATAGGTACCGGTATAATCAAACTTATATTTTGCGCCCTTTTATTTTTATTCCACAATCGACCAGATACGAGGCGATTTCATCGCTGGGCATATATGGTATTCCAGCTGGAATTCTGCAAAATGAATTCTGCAAAATGAAGCTCCATTAAATCTGTCAGAATGGGTCGAATTCGGTTATGAATTGCATTAACATGGACTAGTTGTCAGATTGTTTTTGATGGTATATTCAAAACTTGTTCAGTTAACCGCTGGACAATTGGCCATTCTCCATGAACAATAGACAGGCGGCGACACCTGAACCAACACATGTGAGAGAAAAACATATGTTCAGCATAATAGTGTAACATAGGTTTGGCCTAAACGAATATCATTTCCGATACTATACTATACAGTATGTTAATATGATGTACTGTTGAACTAGCAGATTGTCAAATGACTGTCTCTTGTGCTTCGACCTTAAATTTATGGTATTATGGCATAGTCGTCATAACTGCGCAAGATTAAGATTCTGGTCATATTGTGGAGATGATTCTGACCGTACCGTGGAGGCTATTCTGACCGTACTGTGGCGACTATTCTGTCCGTACTGTGGCGGCTATTCTGACCGTACGGTGGAGGCTATTCTGACCGTGCTGTGACGGCTATTCTGACGTACTGCGGAGGTTATTCTGATCGTACTGTGGAGGCTATTCCGGCTGTACTGTGAAGGCTTTCCTCGGATATTCTGATCGTACTGTGGAGGCTATTCCGGCTGTACTGTGAAGGCTATTCTGGCCGTACTGTGGGGGCTATTCCTGCTATACTGTAGAGGCCATTCTGGCCGTCCTGTGGAGGACATTCCGGCAGTACTGTGAAGGCTATTCTAACCGTACTGTGGAGGCTATTCCGGTCGTACTGTAGAGGCTAGTCTGGCCCTAATGTGGAGGCTAATCTGAAGGTATACTGTAGTGAATGTGGAGGCTTCAGGTCTGTTTCTGCTTCAGGTGTGTTTTGGGTAGTCCCCTGTAGAGACACCTGTTTACTGTAAAGACCTGACTTATAAAAACAGCCATGCAAGAGCGACTCACATTGCTGGAGGACCATATACAGGTAATTTAATTCTGATGAAAATATTCCTTTTCGAAAACTGAAACAAAAGAAAAACAAACAAACATATTCGTCAAGTAATGTCATTTTCCTGTTTCCTTCCAAGGGGTGCTGTATTTAATTATGCAGTGTTTGGTTTGTGAAATTGGTAGAAAAACACTGTGAAAGACACCGCTGGGTCATTCTCACGGAAAGGCACATTTTCACTTGGGGAAATATCTCAAAATCAACATCACCAATGACTACAAAATCTGATTTCAACAGAGTCTCCATTGACAAAACTCTTTATAACGCGTACAATAAATGCAGACATTCCGAACAATAAACTTTTCGGAACACTTAACGGTGGAGTTGTCTTCAATCATGTCAGTGGTGTTACACACGAATGATCAGTATATTGGGCACTAAGAGAACAGAAATAGAAAGATACACACATGCTAGGCAATAGATTGCATGTAACTATGACTAATGATGAAAAAATATTGAAGTTAGGAAAACAAGTTTGTTTTCAATATCCTAAGTATGCCACTTGGCTCACCAAAATCAGCCAATTGGACCGCATGTATCAACCATTCATGTAGATTCTGTATAATAAAACCTATTTATTCTTGATGCGGACTTTAAACTAATCGAGTTTGTTTCTTTTTCAAAATATGGGACAATTTAAACAAGTGTTTCTGAATTTCTAGACCATTCTTGCATCCGTAACACCACTGACAATCCGGTAGCATCACTGACCTCGTGCAACACGTACCACTGATTAATTTGTTCATAGACGCAAAAATGCAGTTGCAAGTGAAGAATATTTCGGGCAAAACAGGTATACGAAAAGCCTTCTGATAAAACGGCTTCTTCTTCTTCAAATAGTTATCTAACTGAAATGTAACACCAATGACAACCCGGTAACACCAGTGACCTCGAGTAACACCACTGACCTCGTGTAACAACAGTGACCAATTTGTTCATAGAGGCAAAAATACAGCCGTGAGTGAAAGCGATCTAGGGGCAAAACACGTATATGACAAGACTCCTTAACTTAGTATTATTTGGAAGAAAGGTAAATTCAAGTTGTACTGAAATTTGGAGCAAAATCATCATTTTTGTCAATGGTGTTACCCTACAAATAGTAACACCATTGACAGGTAACACCACTGACATTTTGGACGGAATTAATTGTTGCTCCCTCGTATATTGTCGTGACGGTCCAAGAACAATGATTTTGTAATTCATACGCACATTTCTTTATTACCAGTTAATATTTTTGCTCGGGAGCCACTACATGTTGATCCTGACACGTAACACCAGTGACCGGTAATAATCATACGCTGAAAATTTGGAGCTAGAAATGACTGAAATACTGAAAAGAGTTTCATAAAACACTTCTTATGGAATCTCAAGTTTACCCGCGCTTGGAAAAGAAGCCGCCTGGTGGCAAAACTTTGTTTCTAATTTAAGCGTTCGCTTTTTGGCTCCGATTTCAGTTACAGTAACACCAATGACCCGAAAACCAGTTACAGACCTTTGCCCATGCCATTTTCACAAGATAATCTGCCCTTGTAAACAATATATTCAAATATTGAAAGAACAGATGCAGCTGGTTGCCAGAAAGGTAGAATAATGTAGAACGAAAGAATTTCTGGCAACTTTATCGTGGTATCAAGTAGGTCACAACAGCCAGTTACAGGTCTATTTTACCGTAAATTGAGGGTTCTGGTGAAAATTTACCCGAAAAAATCAATCTGGACAGTGCTTGCAATAAGTTATTCGTACTCTACTAAATGAATACTACGAACAATCTGAATTTTTTCAGACATAAGACTGGTTAGAAGAAAATTTGGGTCGAGTGACACGAATTGCGCCTTTCCGTGAGAATGACCCCGCTATACAGTTAAAAGCCTGGACCAATAAGGGTGGCTAGATATTGATGTATATTGAAATGTTCGCAAGAGGTTTCTTTTATACATAATATAATATAAATAATTATCAATACCGGTAAACATAATGAGAAAAAGTTACCTGATTTTGCCCCTAGTTACTGGTACTCGATACTTTTGTTTTTGTTTATTCAGCCTGGCATCCACCGAGATAAATATGGCACAGCCTGGACTACGATAGAGGGAGAGACAACACCTAGGAAAGGAGAGGTGTGTAAAAAGATGTATATTTAATGGTTAACATGGGGTGGGGTTTTAAACTATTGATAACTGGTGTATCATATAAATAGATCGACTGATCCTGCAATTCCGAGAAAGGTCTATATGCTTATATTTATGATAATTCAGGTCGAAAATAGTCCAGTTATCAAGAATTAAAAAACCGCCCCGTGTTAAAGAGATGGGAGCCAGTGAATAAACGAACCGCACGTCTCAGTGCACCTGTCGCATCATCCTATAGTATCATACTTAGAAAGTTCTGACAGTTATTTGATGAAATTCTTCTAGCTAGATAAGGTTG
The DNA here is from genome assembly GCA_036873755.1 of Hanleya hanleyi. Lineage (NCBI taxonomy): Eukaryota > Metazoa > Mollusca > Polyplacophora > Lepidopleurida > Hanleyidae > Hanleya > Hanleya hanleyi. Next base: position 18,391 of record JAVTVY010014718.1, on the reverse strand, counting down.
CCTGCCGGTGCTATCGGTGCAGCTTTATTATTGTTAAATGAGACATGTCAGCTTACGTGTTCCTCTGTCGAGATTTGATTTGACTGGATTAGTGCAGATGGTTTATAAGTCATACGTATTCGTAAATTAGTTCAGTCTTGGGGATAAATACGACGACCCAATAATGACATTTGCTGCTTGTCAATGGAGTTATTGGCATCGTACTGGCATTTCCAGCCGATATCTCTTGAAGATTTGCCATTAAACAACATGTTTGCCCATTAGTCTGTTACGCAAGTTTGTACGCCCACAAATCTGACTGCTCCCAGCAGGCCATCTACATACCAATCTGTTCATCCAGATATCGATCTGGTTGTCGGTATATCGAGCTGGTCGTCTATATTTCGTCCATATATCGGCCCGCCCGTCCATATATGTCTGTTCGTCATAATGTCAGTCTGTTTTCATCTATGTTTTCATATGTCGGCCTGTACGTCCATATATCAGATAACCGGTAAGCCTATATCATTCATTCCCCACAATCTGCATACTCCGCGCAACGTTCGTGGGATCTCGGTATATTTCGACGAAAGCCGAGTTCATTCGGAGAAAAGATGGATGAAAAACTCTTTAAAGTCCCCGAGGGAAACCTCATGGGGGCGCCCCTTAAGTCAAAACAACGACGAATACGAAACATGTTAATTCAAAAGAAGGAGAGGGGATGAAATATACACAACATCACCTTGTGCCTAATTCGCTCAAATATGGACATATTCGGGAAGGTCTTGAGGTCAAGAATGCGCTCCGAAATGTTTCCGAGTCAACCGGTTCGTAATCGTTTTGGCTTATAAGATATCCGTCATGGCACGGATTTGATAGACAAGCCATGACTAGGGATGATGATATCAATCCGGGTTTTTTTTCATTGATTAAACTCTTCGTCAATTATTCTATCAGATCGTACGTCCTTATATCAACCAGTTGATTAATTTCCTATATATTGCCTGTATTTTTCTTATTCCATTCAGACATACATGGCTGCCGAGTTCGCTTACGTTCGCGAACATCCTCCTGACCACAAAATATACTCCATCTTCACGTCAGCCTTCTGTTTTCTGCCTGTTGGACTTTGGGCCCTTTACCATTCATTCCAGGTAAGTTTGTGACAGCTGCCTCATTTCGACTTCATGTTCAGGCGCAGAACCAGCGGAGGCGGGGCGGACAGGATACGGCGAAGTGCGTGTAATTAAGCCAAGAATTGTCCTGAAACCTGATGACGTATGCCCCCTACATCCATGACAATAAAATCCCACTTCCATCCCTTGATGCAAATGCAGGCCCCCAACATCCATGACAATCAAATGGCTGGTGAGGATCTTTATACATTTCAATCAGCATGACACCTCCCTCATGTAACATGGCATCAACTTAATTGCCTGCGCGAGGTCCCTGGGCTGGCACATTCGGAAAAGCAAGCTTCAATTTGGGGTATCGGGTTACATATAGGACTTCACGGCTTGTGGTGCATGTACTTTGCGTTGACAATGACAATTTAATTGGTTTCGCGTTACATAAGCGATGTTAGATTTCTGGATAAGTGTTAACGTGTCATGCAGATAATGAATACACAACTCATCACGTGACTGAGAGAGATCGACCTTTAATACGTCATCAGGCTTTGGGACCATTTGAATTTTGGAGGAGGTACCTTGAAGCGGTATAACATTCAGAGCCTCAGGCATCATGAGCAAAGGAGCAGGGAGCAATGACGTAATCACCGGAGGTGACATAATCACCATAAATGACGTAATCACAAGATCCCAATATAAGGCCACAAAGTCAAATGTCAAGTTCATGGCTGCAATGTGAAATGTGAAGGGTAGGGGGAGCAATGAGAAGGGTGCTGGCAGAAATGTGAAATGAGAAGATATGGGGTATAGAGAGCGGGGAGCAATGCATAAAAATACCAGCAAGGCGAATTAGATAATGCGGGAAGAATAATACTAGCTATCTCCTGATTAAAACATAATACCTGACATATCTAGAGATTATTATCAGCTGTTATTTTCCCACGCCCCGTTATTCTATGACACATGATAGCACATGCCACTGAAACATTAATGCCACATATTACCTACTTAGTACGTCAAGTGACAGTTTAAGATACACAGAGAGAACACAATGACACATACGATGATCATTATATGCCAATGACCATAGCAATGCAGTACTATACTATACAAATATAAGGAATATGTTAAACAATAAAGATAGCATAATTCCAATACATGGTGTAGTTTAATACATGATTTGTTCATCGACTGATTACACAACCTAGATATATACATGTAAAATCCTTTCAAATTCTTAACATGTTTTTCATTCATATTTCCGAATCATCACTGTCCGACACGTATTCTCCGCTTGTATTTCTCGAATAAGTCCTATCTCTGTTAATACACCGTCTGATATTACCCATAGTTATTACCTTGTACTATTCGAGGCTGACTGGCTTGGAATATATTCCGCCATTTCACTCGATTCATCTTCATCTCATAGTTTTGTTTCCTCTCATCGATATCTTCACCATCCCAACAAGCGAACATCTCTCTTCAGAAATAATATTTTGTACATCTATGAATATTAGTAGATCTGATCTATCCTCTTGGATGAATGCTTTCTTCATAGTAACTCTCATCACTTGAAGAGTATTTTCTTTTACGTAAATTTCTTTCAACTGATTCGTGACCCGACCCTGATCTAGCTGAGACTCATCCTGCTTGAACCAAGATGAGGAGGAGCTCGCGTTCAGCTTGTACTACTTGTACAGTTTGTTCATTTTCCTGGTACACGAATTGTCGATATAAAATTCGGAATACATTAGCCTTCAACACTCAGATATTCCTGAGTATTCGGTTTAAGGTCGATGAGTAAGTGTCCATAAGTCGACGTCCTCATAAATTTTCATCAAGTAGTTGAGTTGTTGGAGATCAATGCGACCTAATAGTGAAATTTGATGCTTCTCGATAGGGTTATTGAATAGGACACCCTATTGGGAATTTCTGCCGATATCGCTGAAACCTTATGCGGGGGCGCCTTCGATTATGAATACACTAAATATCAACTAGTCAATGGATTACATATGATGGCTGATAATTACATGTGTAACAATAATTTCTCTCGCTTTGTTTTTGTCCAGGTAAAGAAGCGGTTTTCTAAGGGAGAAGTTCAAGAAGCCCACAGAAGCTCTCTCCTCAGCTATAAGCTGAACCACATAGCCTGTGTTGTTGGGGCGATCACTTGGATCGTTGGATTCTACATGGCCATCACATATTTCGTACGAGGCTAGAACATGTTCGAAAGTGCGCTGCGATTTTTAAGTGAAATGACAACCGAAAATACAATACAATGTTATGCCCTGCAACTAGAGGTGTAAATTTGGTCTACATATACGTTTGACAAATGGTCGGAAATTTGGAGATGGACTCGTGTGTGTATACCCGTAGCAAATGTTCATTTTTGATTGCGATCAAATAGCGTCAGCATTAAATTGCCTGATTTATATTCGTTGCACTTTCCTATGCGTGCTACTCTGGTCTCGGTGTTGATCCTGTGTGGTATGTGAATTAAAAAGACCGACGTTCATATTTACAAGTGATTTTTTAGTCTGGGAGGAGCCAGGGCCAGATTTTTGTGGCCGTGTTCACCGACCGGCAATTTTAAACTTTTACCACGACGGATATTGGGGATATCTCCCAGAGTGGATCATGGGGGTTTGTTACCGTTATTAATTCGTTAATATTGTTGATTGGGCTGGGTTTAGGGGGTAAAGGAAAGAAGCCAGTTAACAACAATAGCGAGACCTATGGGGTAGGAGTAACATTTCAAAGTGGCGCTTTTTTGATGGCAGACGAAATGTCCCACTTCTGACATTAATTTTACTTCTCGAAAAATGAGTATGTGTATTGTGACCGCCATAGCGTTCTTGTTATTGATCTAGTCTGTCTAAGCCAGTCCATTCACTAATAACAACAGAGTTACATGTCATCAACATTTATTTCTGTATCCGAAACCTATGACTTCACACAAAAGTCAACTAAAAAATTACTCCCGCCGTAAAAAGGGTATGTGTATTTTTTATTGTTATATCTATCTTATTACTGATCCTAGCCGTGTTTTAATACCTATGTTCGTGTCTGTATTCAGGTTGTATGGTCACTAAGGGGTAGTATCCAAATTCAATTTTTTCATTTAAAAATACGCTTTCTTGCAAAAAGGGTTAGACCTGCCATTGAATTACCATATATTTCATATTAATGGACCTATCTGCCTGAAATTCATTATGAAGTATTCATTATTTTATTATGCCAAAGTTATATAAAATCATGATTCGATCTCAAATGCAGCACATCATTTTTTGGGTGAGGGAAAGTGGTGGAAAAAGACCAAAGAAATACCAGATGACCTACTTTCGTGACCTTTGATCTCTCTAACGTCATTTCCGATTCCGGTCAAGTGACCGGAAGTGATCTTTGACCACTGCGCATTCGCACCATGCCGCATAACATGGTGCGCAGGAGTCAAAGGTCACTTACAGTCACGTGACCGGAAATGACGTCACAAAGGTCAAAGGTCACGAAACTAGGTCAACTGGTATGCATTTAGCCGTTGGCATTTCCGTGATCGATGTCTCTACGTGCCTTTTTGGAACCTGAAGGTTGTGACGTCACAAAAGTCCTATGCAAATTTCAAATGGGCAATACGTGTCTACTTGCTCTTTCGGAAATACGAGGGTCAGTGACAGTGTGCGTCATTTATCGCGTGTCATTTGCTCATCCATGTGATGAGTTTTACGAACCGTCCTTTTCCTTACACCCGAGGTGGGGTTACATGTCTATGAGGATAAAGTCACAATCGTGGTATACCGGGATTGCTGCTGCGTCGACCGATCTTCGCACGCGTGGGGCATTAGCAGGTTCCTGACAGAAGCTTTAAACTAGACCCTGATCTAGGATCGGCCTTCGAGAAAGCGGTGCCCGTTGTGGACCAGCTGTTTACAACGGAGGAACCAGCCGTCCCGTTGGCCTGGTTTGGTGCTGTGGAAGACGCCCTGATCGAACCCAATGAAGAAATCATCAAATACATCTATAAAACGGAGATTGATGAGAGAAACTATCCTCTTCTCATCTTCGTGACCTCCAAAGTTATCCTGGTGAAACTTGACACCCCTATTCCATCGTCGGAAGACACCGACGGCTATCCGACTATGCTTAGTCAACACAAGGTGCCTCTATATAAAACGGAGGGCGCCGACCGCAGAGGTCATTCAGTATGAAGGGCTGGAAGAATAGTTTTGGATTCGTTGTATTATAGGTTTGTGTGTCTGGCCGCCTATAGAGCATTGTCGGTACTCTATCGAGCGGCCACGCCCCGGGGAATACAACGGGCCCAAGTCCGAGATTGGCTGAAAGAAAAAAGACACATTTACCTTACATCGAAACGCTTGCCGCCATTTTCCAGAAAAAACCGGAACATCGTTGGGGGTAAAGGTGACCAATGGCAAGCAGATTTGATCGACATGAGTGCCTTCGCCAAACACAACGATGGTAATCTGTATATCTTGAACTGCATCGATATCCTGTCTAATATGCGTGGGTCGTAGCCTTCCGAAAAAAAAATCGGGGGAAAATCTCGTGGCTCCGTTCAAGCGCATGGTCAAGACGGGTCACAAACCATTGTATTTGCTAACCGACGAAGGTGCGGAATTCCTCAACAAACCCTTCAAACAGTTTCCGAAAGCCCAGAAGGTGTACTTCTTTCACACGTACAACGAGACCAAGGTTTCTATTGTGGAAAGGTTTAATCGGATATTCAAATGGCGCATCTACAAATATTTCACCTGTACAAGGCTGCACATGGATGTCATCCCCCAGCTGGTCGAGGGTTACAATCGAGCCTATCATCGGGGTATTCAAAGAGCACGCTTCATCGTTATCGAACGCAACGAATCCCAAGTTCGTCATGTCTTTTACCCGATGCAACTGCGTCCACGACCCAAGGATGTGTTCAAGATCGAGGACCCAGTACGCATGAGTAAAATGAAGTAAAAACAGTAAAGTGGTTCACCGTTTGGTGGGGGGCTACGTGTTACACCTCGATCCCGTACTTACTGCTATTTTCATCTATTCTTGGGACCGATTTTCCGAAAGACCGAAAACACTTTCTGAGGACACTTCGTGGTCGCCATTTTGAATTTTCTCATGAACCTTTGTAGCTAGAATTATGCAATTAGTTTTAATGCACTCATTTTGAAAGTATGCATTTTTCGCAAACATTTGTCCGAACATTTACCAACAGTTATCCAATCAACTGATAGCTGTCGGTCATGTGACGAAGCTGCTCTCACATGACACATGTCGTGGACGCAGTTGCATCGGGTAAAAGACATGACGAACTTGGGATTCGTTGCGTTCGATAACGATGAAGCGTGCTCTTCTCACACTCCCATCACATGACCGACAGCCTCGCTGCGTGATCGCGGCGACTGGCGATCAAGAGAAAATGTTCGTAGTGTGAGGTTACCATGAACAAAAACACGAACAAACTGTTCTGTTCTAATACAACAAAATGTTCGTAGTGTGAGTTGAGCTTTAGAACTCCACACAGCTTTCAAAACAACTCTCGACGTCGAAAGCCAAGACTTATGAAATGTACTTACGCAACATTACGACGTAAAGCTCAACTCACACTACGAACATTTTGTTGTATTAGAACAGAACAGTTTGTTCGTGTTTTTGTTCGTGGTAACCTCACACTACGAACATTTTCTCTTGACCGCCAGTCGCCGCGATCACGCAGCGAGGCTGCCGGTCATGTGATGGAAGCCATTTTGTTGTGTCATGTGAGAGCGGCATCGTCACATGACCGACAGCTGCCAGTTGATTGGATAACTGTTGGTAAATGTTCGGACAAATGTTCGCGATCACCACACACTGAAGACAAAAACTGTTTTGAGGACGAAAACATGTTCCGAAAATCAAACATGTTCGTGTTATCAGGCACTGGCTTCAGCTGCCTATTCTGTTTCGTTTTTGAGCAGTTGACTAAAATCGGATTTTCAGAGCAGTCACACAGAAAAGTAATTGTTGTTATTGCTTACTTTTACTACCAACTGGACAGCTTTACCGTCAACTGTTATTTGATGCATATTTTCAAAATGAGTGCAATCGCTCTTTAAAATGACGCCAATCAGGTTCGCGGAAAGGTCAGTAAGTTTGAGCTCTCCGGTTCTCCCCGCTAATCAGGTTCGCAGAAAGGTCAGTAAGCTTCAGCTCTCCGGTTCTCCCCGCCAATCAGGTTCGCGGAAAGGTCAGTACGTTTCAGCTCTCGGGTTCTCCCCGCCAATCAGGTTCGCGGAAAGGTCAGTAAGTTTTAGCTCTCCGGTTCTCCCTGCCAATCAGCTTCGCGGAAAGGTCAGTAAGTTTCCCCTTTCCGGTTCTCCCAGCCAATCAGGTTCGCGGAAAGGTCAGAAAGTTCAGCTCTCCGGTTCTTCCCGCCAATCAGTTTCGCGGAAAGGTCAGTAAGTTTCACCTCTCCGGTTCTCCCCGCCAATCAGGTTAGCGGAAAGGTCAGTAAGTTTCACCTCTCCGGTTCTCCCCGCCAATCAGGTTCGCGGAAAGGTCAGAAAGTTCAGCTCTCCGGTTCTCCCCGCTAATCAGTTTCGCGGAAAGGTCAGTAAGTTTCACCTCTCCGGTTCTCCCCGCCAATCAGGTTAGCGGAAAGGTCAGTAAATTTCACCTCTCCGGTTCTCCCCGCCAATCAGGTTCGCGGAAAGGTCAGAAAGTTTCAGCTCTCCGGTTCTCTTCTTTCCGGAGCTGTGGTGAAAAGTTGGGTGGGTGGGGGCCGTACTTCCCCTCCCGCTACCCCCACAGGCCAGATAGGAATAAGAGATAAGACAGGCGTTGGTGGACGTTACGGTGTTCCGTGCATAAAAGTAATCCTGTCCGGAGGACGAGCACAGTCCACGGCCAACCGTCAGCATGACTTATCCTTGCCTTGAGTGCGGACACTTGTTTACCAGGCACCATGGTATGATAAGGCACCAGAAGAATATACATGGTACGACGACACAGGCACCAGAAGCCGCAAGCTCTACCAGGCATACAATACGTTCTGCTTCGCGCCTCTACATTTAGCGCTGTCAGGGTCTCACGGACTGTGCCGTACTTGACCCGAGGTCATCTGTCGTCAGGGTAAAGGAATGTGGCGACCGTCTAACTGGGCGAATTGATATCAGCCGCGACTCACCGATATATATTTCTGCAACATATAGTTTTACGGTAATTTTCAAAAACCTGCCTTCAAACTGAGCGACACTGGTGATTTGAATTATATTGAATAACTGTTGCGTGTCTTTCAAGATAAATATACGTTTTGCGATCAGTAAAAGAGTTAGATATAACAGTTCTTGGTTTCTGCAAGAATCCTGCAAAAAATGGCGAGACCCCTACAAGGGTAAATGGAGCGTAGCGCAAAACACCCTGGGAGAGGATACAGAAGCCGATGAGCCCGCAGTTACTGATTCAGAGATTGCTGAGAGTCTACCCCACTGATACGGAGAGTTCATTCGCTGTTGCGGAGAGCTGGTCCCAGATAGGCCCGAATAAGGAAGAAGAGAAGCCCAATTTTCGGGATCGTTTTGTGTCCTCGGCTATTAATACACATGTGGATCTATGAAAACTAGAATCTGATGACGCTTGAAAGAAAGAGGGATACTGTGAACAGAGGCATCATAAAACCAAACGTTTCATGGAAGAGATTTTAGAACCCACAGAGGCACTGAACAATGAGTTCAAAAAGCGAAAAATGCTCTTCCAGAACATGTTGCCGCTACAGTATCCTGGACTACCCGAAGAGAATTAGATATGGGCCCGAGTCAACGGACGATGAACATGGACAAGTCCGAACATGGCGGTTAAAAAAAAGTATTTACCAGCATTAGGGTGCCACTAATTCACTCACTCACTCGTACTTCACTCACTCATTCGCTCACTCGAAGACGAGCTTCAATAGAAGCATGCCACTATGAGCTATTTTATAGGGGTGTATTTAGGCGGTTATTCTCAAATGCGCATTCTCTACTACTGATGACGTCTCTTCCGGTACATGGAGCTCAGGGACTAAGGTACTGCTCCAACAAAGATCCTGTTCTGCTGTACACAACGAGAGCTTCAAAAAGACACCACACACGCTACATCTGGACCAGGTATGGACCACATCCCTGTAATATTCCCATAGTATATTATATTATTATTATAATTCCCATATTTCTATACTACTCCCGGAGTGCACAATAAGGACACAGGTCATCCTCAGTCTCACCCTACCTAACATGAGCTTCAATAGGATACCACACACTACCCATCTCTACTACATATGGCCCACATCTCATAACAGACCTCCCTTTCTATAATACTCCTCGAGTGCGCATACTCAAAGTAACGACACAGTTCAACGTTACCACCCAGCCTTACTCTATCCATCAGCAGCTTCAGTGCGACATCACGCCGGACACATTGGAATCAGACTGCCCACATCGTTTGAAACTCTTCGAAACAAAGTCGTTCGGAGGAGGGGATTCTCCTCCCTCGCTAGCTGCATAGGACACACAGACATTTCCAGACTTGCCACCTGCCAAGCAGATTTTCAAACACAACCGTTGTGTGTAGTGTCTCCCCGACTCGACCGTCACTCTTCTTGTTTCCCGGACGTCTCGTGACTGTACCGGCTAGGTGTACCTTCAAGATAGCAATTTCTTTTTGCTATGACTCGATCAGACTTCTCCCGACATGTTCAGACTTGTTTACCGGACGCCCATGTATGTTGACTGAATGTGTCCGATAAGTAAACCTGCCTGGGGGTCCGATATGTGTATTTTCAAGACTACCAATTTTATTTTATTTATGACAAACTCAGACTCTCCCCAGCATGTTCAGACTTCTTTACCGGGCGAACCGTGCCCTGAAGTCACGTGATTGGAAGTTGGAGTCTGGGGTCGACTATACATGCATAGCCGCGTGCGGCGTGCCAACGGAAGTGCGCAAGCAGAAGTGCATACCTGGAAGTGCTCGACGCACGCGGCACGCCATTGCGAATGCGTAGTAGACCCCAGATACTCTTTCCCTACTACTCATCAGCAATTACCTTAGTAGTTTGTACATATGAGAATCCATCCTCTGACCATTTTAAGCTTTCCTGGTGATCAAATTGTTTATTTTTCATGATATGGGTTATGTCGTATGAGGGTCTACATGTGTTTAAACCAACGTGGACAGAATAATTCCGTGGGTGACCGACATACAGTGCATGGTGGTTATGGCAAACCGTTTCAGTATTTAAACGGTTATTTCACATATTTCAAACAGATTTCAATGTTTGTATGAAAGAATTACACATACATATAAAAGTGTATATAAAATATATACATATGTAAAACTCGATAACTTACGTATAAGTTAAATAGTAAATTTATTTGACATGAGTGTAGTACTCTCCACATACCATATATGTATACAAATTTTCGGCGTATGTGAAATAGTTAATTTATTTAACAGGCCTACGAAATGTTTCCACATATGTGAAATAGTATCGGTTCGGTTCTAAAGGCGCATTTTGACAGCATGCAAAGAAGCAAACTGCCCACAATGATCCCATAATCAATACTGCCGTTGACCCTTTTTTTTTTTTTTTTTTTTAATTAAGCCTGGACTGACCACTGGACATTTTTTGCCATACGACACGAATTTGTAATAGTAGGTTTTGCCCACGTGACCTGAGAGAAAACAGAACAATGCAAGACACATTTATACAACAATGTATTGACTTACAGTTTCGTTATGTCATCTCGAGTAACAGAGGCTGACGAGGGCTGACGTAGGCTGAAATCGGCCCGTCTCTGAGCGAATTTTTGCTGGGAAAGTTTACGCCAGTTTGCTCCTGTTCTTCAGCCCATGGAGCAGATTGACAATATTAATGAAGCCGATATGTACGGTGGCCCATAGACGACATGCTATATTTTTTTAGTTTGAATTTATTTTTTTTTACTTTTAGGTTTCGTTTTTTGTGTTAGGTTTCATTTTTTTTTGTTTTAGGTTTATTTTTTTAGTTTTCACCCGGGTGGAAACGTTTTCACCTGGGTGAAAACCTTCTCATCCGGGTGGAAACGTTTTCACCTGGGTGAAAACCTTCTCACCCGGGTGAAAACCTTCTCACCAGGGTGAAAACGTGTTCACCCAGGTGAGAAGGTTTCCACCCGGGTGAGAAGGTTTCCACCTGGGTGAAAACCTTCTCACCCGGGTGAAAACCTTCTCACCAGAGTGAAAACGTTTTCACCCAGGTGAGAAGGTTTCCACCCGGGTGAGAAGGTTTCCACCTGTGTGAAAACGTTTCCCTCCGGGTGAGAAGGTTTTCACCCGGATGAGAAGGTTTCCACCCGGGTGAGAAGGTTTCCACCAGGGTGAGAAGGTTTTCACCCAGGTGGAAACGTTTCCACCCAGGTGAGAAGGTTTTCACCCAGGTGAAAACTAAAAAAAATAAACCTAAAACAAAAAAATGAAACCTAACACAAAAAAACCCCCGAAGCCTAGAAGTAAAAAAAAATAAACTCAAAACTAAAAAAGTATAGCATGTCGTCTATGGGTCACCGTAGATATGATAAGTCGTCAATCAGGCTCTTGATGCAGTTGTGCGAATTATCAACGCGGATGACTTTCAACCCACCAGGACACAAAACCTAGTCATAAAAGAGGAGTTTATTCAAGAGACCAAAAAAAAACCCCCAGGTTTGCGTCATTTCAAAATAGATACACTGAAAAACAAATTCCTTAAAATTTAAGGAATATTCGGGCCCGACTATTACACCATTGTAATATTCCTTAAAATTCAATAAGGAATATTCCGTAGCATGTTTTGAAATTTCCTTAACATGGTAAGGAATATTCCTTATAGTTATGTTGAGGAATATTCCGCTGGTGTAATAGTCGGGGAATATTCCTTATATTTTTAAGGATTTTTTTTCTGTGTATTAGATAACTTTTGCACACAGTTTATATGTTGAAATGTTTTGTATACCGTTACATACATGTATGTGGAAAGGTTCTGTGCATATGTCAAGTAGTTACCGGTAATTAATTTTACAGATAGATGTAAAACTTTTCCACAGATGTACAAACTTTTCAACATATATGTATAAAAGTTTTGCACAACGTGGACAAGTTTTCAACATATGGCTAAAACTGTGTTTTATATAAAACTTTTGTACGCGGATACAAAACGTTTCAACATGTGAAATAAATATTTAAATACTGACACGACTGACCATATAGGCGCTGGCGTCATTTTTTGAAGCTTATTTCAATCTGTTTGTTTTTTTCAGGACTGACAAACACGGTGAAAATCTATAATCACATGTGGAACTGTGATAACTAACAAGTAAATTTATAGTAAATACATTTATCATACCCCCAAACACATGGATACTTTTCGCATTTTATTTTTGCCCGTGGAATTTTTATTCTCGTGGAATTATTTCCAATATATAATTCTATTTTCGATTAACAGTGTTGACGAACACGGACACTTCTTGAAAATCTTCGTGAATTTTACACGGTTAATGGTTCTGGCTTTATCTCTTCTCATGCCATGGCTCTGCGAGCCTAGTGACAACTGTTCTTTGCGTCACTGTGTGACGTCACGAGCACGCGATGCACCGCCATACTGGCGAAGACATACATCGAGACAGCAACAACACGCGAACGCGACAGTTGGCCAAAAACAGCTGGTGATCTGTGTCCTCTCCGTGCCTTTTCTAGCAGCATATTTCCAGAAATGCCCAAGTGTTTCATTCAAACTTCCAGAAACTACAATGGGCGGATGCGGCCAGAACTAGTCAAGGATGGTAAGTTGGCAACAACATTTCAATGTCCGACAAAACAGCTGACAGTGACATCTTGACATCCAGACATCGTCGACAACAAAATGTGGTGATTCGTAATTTCCGGCAAGTTTTCATCGGGAATGAATCTACAAGTTAATCCACTCGAAAGCAACTAATTTGATGTTGTATTTATGAGATGACAGCATCCAAACCTGGTTGTATAATTTGCTGAAGTTTGGCGTTTTATGTCGGTTTGTGCCTGTCGCTTGAACAGGTGCCCCGACGTGTTCTCATTGGCTGACGTCATTTATTGTGTCGCGTGCAAAGTAAACAACGTTGCACAGAAGAGATGAATGAATGTGTTTGTATTTAGCGTAATAATAGTAAATCTAGTTATAAACTTTAACTACGAATTGCCTCCAAACTGGTACTGTACGGTACAACAATAAAGTTTGCACCAAGCAGTTCTGTGTCATCAGTATTTAGATCACCCCCCTCCCCCGCCCCCCTCCTCCATCACATGCACCACCATGCACTACACCACCCCATCACCCCACCACACTCACAGTGTTTGTTTTCCTAAAGGTCCACATTATCTAAGTATTATTGTTGTAATTAGTAGTGATTAAAGCTGTACACCTTCTAGATTTGAAAGCTAACCATGCTTGTTCGGACGCTGCACAGAATTAAACGAATTGTTCTGGGGTCCAAGAGAGGAGCCACAGTCATTGTTTGAGGTAACAAGTCAGGGGTCGAAATGTTAGAAACAAATCATTTGTCTCAGTTGAAAGATGGGCAGATTTTTACATGTCTCCTCAGAATTTGATTTGACACGGAAATATCGACCAATAAAATGTTGCAATAAAGTGGAGAAAATGTTGTTCACAGGAAAAATATCCAGTTATTGTATCTGTTAGGAATCCAGTTAAATTATATCAGTTTTTAAAAAAATCATCCAAAAAAATATATCTTGAAATACTTGGGACAAGTAGATTGTTTTTCTACTTGTCTCTCTTTCACTTGTCACAATTGTCAGAGACAGGTAGTCGGGTGTTATTTCGATTCTTGCAAGTTCTATCAAAATGTGGGTAAGTAGGCCGGTTGGGAATTTATATTTATTATTTCTTTTTCGGCATATATTGTATGCAATAACGAGCTTTCAATAACTAAATTTAGCCATGTATAGCTGGCTTTATTTCTGTCTACGGTGTTTTGCATTCATGTAACAACTCAGAAAATGTAATTGTTGAGGATTGGAAAGAGTTACAAAGTTCTTGGTAATTCTGAGCAAAAACAAATAAATAAATAAATAAATTAATTAATAAAAAAATTGATAAAATAAAATAAGCCTGCTCCAAAATTTACCTGCTCCAATCATTTGTTGCACCGTTACCAATCAGGTTACCTGAAACACTAAGTATTGATGGATGTCTAATATAGGCCCCTACCCTTGGATCAGAGAAAAGAAATACCTCCGTTTCCAGATCACAAACTAAAGGATGATTTGCACAGTTGCTTGGCCTGTTGGACATTAGGTGGTAGATGCCTACGTATATGAAAATTAAGAAATAATGGGGTTTTTCCTTCAAATCGATCTTTTATTCTTCCTAAATAAATCTCCATTGATGTCAAGACGACTTGCTACGATCAAAGGGAATGATTTTATTTGGGTCAAAGATGAGAGGTTTTTTTTATGGAGAATAAAAAAAAATCGATTTGAAAAAAATATATATTTATTTTCACAATTTATTGAAAAATATACGTAGGCATCCAATATCTCACATGCGTGCCAGGCAACTGTGATTCTTAGGTAAGAAGGAAACAAGCGATTTCAGTCTCTCGGTTTTAAGGAAAGGGATCACTCTCGCTCTCTATCACTCGCACATTTTTTCTTCAGGAGAGCTTTTGATCGTTCTGCTGGTAGCTGGATATGCAATGCAGCAATGGAGAGTGCTATCGGGGAGAATGATCACTCCCGCATTTATCATGCAAAGAAAAATTCAAGAGGGTGATTTTACAAACATGAATGACTTGATTTATTATATATTGTGATATATTTGTTAACAAATCACAGGGACTAGGGGCAGGATTTGTCCGAATCTGTTGTCCTCCGAAATTTACTATATTTGTTTATATTTTTATTTTTTTCAAAAAAACCTATATATACATAAGATAAAAAAATATATATACATAAGATAATAATAGTATTAATAATTATCCATATTAATACTTATTATTGTTATTTTAGGTATATATTTTCTTTATAAAAAATAAATTATAAAAAATATAGTAAATTCGGACACATCCTGCACTTAGTCCCAGTGCAACAAATTAGGTCTCTGTGGTATTGACACTTGGACTGTCGATGGACTTATAGGGCCGTCTAAATATTAGCAAAAGACACAAAGCCATGTTTTCGTCATCAGACAAATCATGACAAAAAGAAAACATCAGAAATTCCCGGGTAAATGAACGTTTTGGAATCCTTTGAACGTAAAATTTTATACATGTAACTTGGAATTAATCCTTTCGGAGTCCCTTGACAATCGCGGAAATTTGACAGAAATAAGTATGACCCAAATTGGGCAGAAATTATTCTCTTCTCCTCTTGAAACCAACAAACATTCAAAAGAGAATCAATATTTATTGTTTAAAAACAATCCTATTTACTTCGACATTCAATGTATTCAATCGAATAAAACTGATAATTAATCTTTTAGCAGTGTAGAAACGTTTGTTGCCTAGGCAACTTTTCCCTTCGACTGGATATTTCATAAACAGTCGACAGACAATTCAAAATTTGATTTTGAATCCTTTCAACAGGTCTAAACCGGTTCCATTGTATATTGCTATAATTGGTTTAGCTTGTCTATCCCTTGGACATCAGGTGGCGACAAAAGTTGTCTCCCTTGACGTTCCATCAGGAGCTTAAGGTCAGAAACCATTAAAAAAAAAATTGGCTGAGCACTCTCTTGAGAAAACTAAGTCTATATTACCTAATATTCGCCGCCACAAATGGCCCACCACACCAGGTATCCTGGCCTTTCCGCTCGAACATATTAAAATTTCAGCATACATTCCCCAGCCACCATTTTTTTCGAGACACGACCGCCAAATATAAGGCCATCCCGCCCGACCCCATTACGGCAAATTTCGGAGGTGGTCAATCAGACTGGCGCAGATTTTGTCCGATTAGAATTTTAAAAGGTGGTTTTGATATATGTGAGATTCAAATATTATAGAACCATCTTAAAATATACGCTGATGAACAGCTTGTATCACTGACGTCCCTACTCTCCTTGTTCCCAAGGAGAGTAGGGATGTCAGTGATACAAGCTGAATAGTATGAGCGCACTTAAAATACATCACAGACAATTTCTGGTCCGGTCAGGTATAATAAACAATCACTGTTCGCCAGAAGTCAAGTCCGGAGAATACTCTTACACCCAGAAAATTGAATGGTGGTTTGTGACGATCCCGCTCTCTAATGGAGCTGAAAAGGTCGCGTTTGCTCAATAAATCAGTTTACATAATGAATTCAGCAAAACCCGCTTGAGGCGCACACAGACATATATATATCCCCATCAAATGGTAGTGAAAGAATAAATTGACATCTATCTAATTTGCATAATAATATGTCAAATATTTGCCATGCTATTGAAACAACATTGATGGGTTCTTCAAATGGCAAATTAAGTGACCGGGTGCTGTACTGGCTGGGCTGATCAGTGTCCAGGATAATAGGAACTGTAGACACTCTCGTGTCCTGGCACATATAGGCACCGTCGTGATATGACTGAAAAAACTGTTGAAAACGACGATAATCCTACTTACTCACTCACCCCATTCCCAGAGTAATAGTAGTATATAAAGGGCAAATCTCTTTGCTTTGAGGGGAAGGTGTGGAGGTCACATGGCCACAATGGCGTCACGGATGACGTCACTTCCGGGCCAATGGTATTTTCCGGAGGTGATGTGGTCACTTCCGGTACC
Organism: Hanleya hanleyi; assembly: GCA_036873755.1. Taxonomy (NCBI): domain Eukaryota; kingdom Metazoa; phylum Mollusca; class Polyplacophora; order Lepidopleurida; family Hanleyidae; genus Hanleya; species Hanleya hanleyi. The sequence goes on along the minus strand of JAVTVY010014718.1, from coordinate 1,485 downwards.
AGCTGATAAGTCAATGTGAAATGGACGTTTGAAATTGAACGTCTGGTTGTTTTTTTTTGCTTTGCGTATACATTTTAGCATGAACTTTTAATATATCTAAAATTTGACGCTTTGAATCAAAAACGAATCTTATCAAAGTCACCGTCATTTTACATCGAAATATCATCTTGGTTTTATCATACCGCAATCGAGCTAGAACTTTCACATACTGTGTAGATATTTTATTTTATTTTATTTCTTATTTCAACCGCACTACGCACAGACCAAAACCCCGCCTCATCGTACCACGTCCTTCCTAGATCTTTCTGTCCAGAATTTTTTTCATCGAAAACTCAACTTCGTATTCCTGAACTTCGTTCTCGCCATAGCCCACACATCATGTAGATCTGCTTTGTATCCAACATTTTATTTTCGTTTTCTCCGTCTGAAAGAGAAGGTTGACAGGGATACAAACAAATTTTGTCGTCAATTTTTGTCGAACTTCTTCCTCTAACAATGGGGCCTCCTCGATCGTATCCTGTAAGGCAGCACGGTTAAATTGAGATAATATATATCGCTCAGTCTACATTAGATATATGTTCAACTCTATTTTTATTAAGCTGTATGTAAATTTAGACGTTCCTTTAACTTTGTATATTTCTTAAGAGAGATTAAAAAAAATCCGTATTTATATTTCGTTTCATTCATTATTTCCATATCTTTAACCACAAGCACAATAAAAGAGTGCGCAGTTCTGTCTAATTTCAGGAGACCACTGGTGATAGAAGGGACGCAACTCGTCATACCACCACCAGTAAAACTGACCTGTTAGGATTATATTTTCCAATCAGATTTTCTTTGAACTTTGCCTAATGGCAATAGACAATTCAAAAAGTAAAATAAAATGTAGGTCACCAGTCCCTTTTCTAGAATGGCGTTTCCAAAAGGCATCATAATAATATATAAATAATGGAATTGTAGAGGGAAACTCTCAAAACGCGATTAAATGATGACTATTTCCTCTTTTCATAGAAAATGAATAAATGGGCTCTCCAATGTAGTTTTCATTATAAAAAACGTATTGTTGAGCATTTTTCTTAAATTACGATGGTTGATATGGCAAAATAAATAGCCGATAGGACAATTTAATATATGATACCTAGATCTGATAGTAGATATTCATCTTTTATGTGGTAACAAAATTAGAAATATTATTTCATTAAACTACCCTCTATTCGTGAGGCGTAAATGGCCCACTTTGATATTACGATATAGGACAGGTTCCAAAATATAATCAACTCTCATGGCGTAAAGTGACCGTACTTGTGAATCCAAATACCAAAATGACACCGAGCATGCACCATGGCGTAAAGTGACCGTACTTGTGAATCCAAATACCAAAATGACACCGAGCATGCACCTGTGACCCTTCAATACTTTGTTCAATTTACACGCGCTTACGAAGCAATAACACGGTGACTTATGCATTTTTTATTCAAGATAAAA